>JAODUK010001315.1:0-12944 GCA_027564635.1 Typhlichthys eigenmanni | reverse complement strand
CCTGACCTTCGCTGCCACCCGTTTGACAGCGCACCCGACCCCTATGGTTCCTCCCACGAGTGGTGGGCCCATAGGATAGGAAAAGATCACGAATTTCTGATATCAGGCCATTATATAAATTAAGCTGCCACACAACCCACCCTTCAACTGCTAAATTAATTACACTGACCCCGTCCTCTAATATGGGAACATTATTAATGTTTGTGCTCTTAAAAAGGTACTTGAGAGAAATATAAGCTTCTTGCTTTAGAAAAGTAATGACAACAGACATGAAGATCCTTGTTGTCTACCAATGTCCCCGTGATAGTGTGGAGATATTGTAGAATGAATGAGATATGTGCAAGGGAGCTCTGTTGCCAGGTAACAGTGACAGACAGTTTAGTAGCTATGCTGCTCTGATAGCTAACAGTGGTGAGAACCATCAGTCCATTAGACCCAGGCAGTCTGCTTGAATAGTCCTATTGTACCTACGGCATCCTTTTTTGTATAATTGTAGATTATGAGAATATACTATATATTTAAATAAGTGTTATTTTAATTAATGTGTTATTTTAGCATATTACCATCATGTAACTGCATTGTTTTTAATAGTGAATGGTGATGTTCAACTGACTATCATATATATTTGTACATTATATTGCAGAGGCAGAAATCTGATATCAAATAGTATGCTGCTAATAAGATGTTTTGGGGAAGACCAAATGCAATACTAAGAGCAATTTAAAGTAGTGAGTTAATATCTGCACCTTTAAATAGTTTCAGTAAAAATAATCGAAATGGGCTGTCCTGGTGTTTCCTAATCTGTCTTTTAGACATGTTTAGTATGCGCTTAATTACAATTGGCATTTGGTATGCCTGATTAACTAATAGTCTGACTTGTTGATTTAGCTGATTCACTGATTGAAAGAAGCATAATAATATATTATTTTGTCCACATATCCAATGAATATACAGAGGTTAAATACGAATGTAAATAGACAAATGTCTCACAGAACAGTTTAGTTAGGTAATATATGAGGCCACTTTTGTCATACTTTATATCTAGGCCTGTGTTGAGTATATGTATGTGAAACATGAAGGAAATGGCACTTGAGTGATATGAGAAGACACATCTCTGTAGGTCCTATTGACCTTGGGAAGGATTGCCTGTCACAAGGTCTCTCGGGGTGCTGATTCTCGGGGGCTCGGTGTGTGACCAGTGTTTGACCAGAGCCCCACACACTGATCCCATCCTCTTGTGTGTGTGCACATCTCCTGCCTGGACCCAAGCCCTGGTGCTAATCCCCAGGACCCGATGCTGAGAAGGCAGCCTGCTAATTCACTAAATCCATGTCCACTCCCTTTAGCTCGTACCTCTCTATGAGTGCTGCCAGAGAAAGCAATGTGCCGGGAAAATGTGCATGCAGAGATACAGTACATGTGCTCACAACAATGGCATACATGCACAGAATTATGCAGATATAAGTTGCACAAAGACACACATCATATCTGAACTTTGTGTGCATATAAATGTAAAGACGTCTAGCAGAAGGGTTCTATGTGAGCTTGTGCAACCTGTGTAGTTTAGGTCTACTGTCTGACGTGCCAATAAAAAATGCCTTTTAAAGGAAGAAACATGTTGTTTGTTGCATTAAATGCTTTGTTTTCTCCTCCATATCATTAACTGGCTCCCCTATTATCCCTCAGAAGCAGCAGTGTGGAAAATGTCTGTGGCCATTATTCAAAAGCAGAGGGTGGGCTTAACATATTGTGGTATTTTACATGCTACTTTGTAGCTGTAAATACATAACTGAAACGAGTGACGCAAGTGTTTCTTTGCATGTATACAGTATTTCAATTAGGTCATTTGACTATATTGCAAGATATATAGCCATATAGCCTTCTTGCACACACTTTGCATTGACCGTGCAGTAGCCTATATTATGCATGTGTGCAATTCATCGCCTAACATTGTTGGATTAGACGGAGGCATGACGTTATATAGTATTTTCTTTATGGGTAGGCCTACAGTTGAAAACACGCATTAGGAAAGTAGGCCTATTAATAACCAACTTCCCAGACATGAGCAAAATTAGGTCGGTGAGTGGCAGGGTCGGACAGGGACTGAAAAACGGCCCTGGACATTTAAGCCAACCGGCCCGAAAACTGTCTAAAGTAAACCTTGTTGGCAAATAAAAATAGTCTACACACCATCCACTGTAATTATAATAGAAGTATAATATAATATAATGCAATAATTGTCTAAGGCATTCTGTATTGATTTCAAAAGAGATTCAGGAACCAAAAATGCAATATCTAACATTACAGATAAAACTTAGGCCAGACAGAAAATAATAATAATTTCTTCTTGTTTTTAGGAGTGCTTATTAAAAACAATTTGAGTGTGCTTTAGCACCAATAAAAAGAGTTTACCGCCAATGTTAACAACCTAATCCTATTAGCTAGGGTATTAGCATACCAACTCTAGCCAACAGAGCCAACTTTAGAAAAATGTAAATACATATCATTTGGATGTTTGAATTATGCTTATCTAAATGTAGAAAATGTTGCTGCTTGTACCTGACATCCCTTGTAGTCTATAGCACATACTTACTTGGCTTGGGATGCACCATAGGCCTGTGTGTTCTGTCTTTTACATTTTACACCAAAGCTTGGACATAGCACATATCTATTTGTCTGCCCTGCACTCAATTTATTGGAATAAGAAACCAAAACTAAATTACAGCATGAACATGTAAATGTTTGCAACACTAATACTGTATGTGACGTAGTCCTACATATTTTATTCGCTTCAAGGCTGATTTTGTTTCACTTTCGCCAGGCGATGTGTTTATCAACGAACCACTGATGTCAATTGACAATAGCTTTTTACTCAGCCGGTAAAGTCTTTATAAGATGGAAACTATTGCTGGAAAGGTCGAAGGCACCGTTTGCATATCAGATACCATATTGTTTTTTGTGAATGTATTACTCCCTGGTAATTCCCCTGGAGCGCAAATGAGACTACTTTCTGTTTTTCTTTTCGACGAGTGGAGGCGGAGCACTTCCATGGCACCGTACGCATCCACGTATGATATCCGGTACCTACGGTACTGTACAAAAACGAGTACCTTCATGTTTTCTAAATTTTGGCACCGACTTGGTATCGGTTCTCGTGACATCCCTAACCAAGGCAACTATGGGCCCCAATGTATAGTAAAACTCGTCACAGAAATCAAATTGCGTCACAGTCCAAAATGTTATAAATACTGGTAGATAGTGTGTTTTCTCCTTCTTTCAGCCAAATCAGATTGAATACCATCAGATATTTCGTTTAGACAGGATCTCAGTATCGAAGCTCTGCCTAGCAGGCTTTAGAATGGTCCATATAGGGAAAACCATTTTATAACTTATTTAAACAACTTACAAATGTTTAAATAAAAGAATAACAATTTGAAGTATTCATCAAACACATAGTTCTATACAGAAACTATGTTTGCAAAAAAAAAAGTTGTATATTAGCTAATGTTTTTCGAGCAAAAGACACGAACGAACAACTGTAATGTCAAGTTGCGTCACTTTTCCTTGGCTCAAAAAATTTATAAATATGTATTAAATTACATCAAACGTATTATTATAATGTAGTGAAAGTATCCTGCAAGAGTCTTATGTTCATGTTTGTCAGTAAAATATGTTTAAATATGTTGGATAAAGCGTTGGAAAGAGAGGTGCCTGGTGGAGAGAACCAACTGCTACAGCGTCAGCATTCATGAACGGAACACCGTGAGCTTGTCATGGCAATACGTACAGTGGTCGAAGCGGTCAATTTTCTTTGATTAAACAAATACTATTGGTCCAAAAGCATGTCAGTCAAAGCAGAAAATGTTGCCAAGCCCTTTCTGGCAACAGTGATTCAATCACATTAGCCGTAGCTTCGTTAGTTTTCGTTGGAGCCTCGTTTAAAGTCGTCGCACGTCCGATTCTGTCCAGAACACCGTGAGTTTACAGTACAATGTATCGCGACAAATGTATTTTGTAGTGTAGGCTAATTCAGGAAAGAGCATCGTCAATGTCAGTTCCTTTGTCAAATAGTTAAGACACATTACATTGCATTCTTACTCAAATATACACTATATGAATACACTATAGTGCACTGTAGTGTGTGTAACACTGTAGCTCCACCAAAGCAACATAAATAAAAAGGTACCTGGTGCCACCGCAGTACATGGTTTAAACATGGGACATTACAATTACAGTGCCTGGTCCAACAACATGGTCACTGAGCCTCTAGTCCAGGCAGAGCCATGCCTGTGAACTTATTGCATTATCAATCAGTGCTTTATGGCTAGACCGTTACTGTCTGTACACGTTTTAATGTTTCAACATCTTATTAAATATTGGAGGATTATTTGCTTTCACTGTAGATGTTACCTGGCTTTTTATTACACTTGTTATTGTCTGTGTGATCTACAGATTTAATCACTGGCTCATATATTTCCTGCCAATATTACATATGTAGGAAAAGGCCCCTGAACAAAACCATCACAGTTCTACAATATCCATGTGGGGATATATTAAAAATGCCCTGCTCATTGCACATAAAAACATTTAGCCAGAGAAATGTAAGGAAAAGTAAAGATGAAGAGAGTGAAGATGAAAAAACAATATATCAATGACGAGGAACCAACGCCTGTATACAAACAAAGGGAAATAGGTGATACACACTGGCAAGCCCTATTTCAGACTGGCTGGCTGTTTTGTGGGAAACTAAACGCACAAAGAGACCTTCTATGAACGTCTCCACCCATCTTTGTGTACTAGTGACCTTGTTCTTTCAGATCATGTGGTTGGGCTAACACTGTATTACAGTACTTTTCCAGATGTAATGAGCTGTGGTTGATGTTGCAAGGCCTAACATTTTTACCTAATTAGTATTAGTTGATTGATTAATCTACCAAGTAATATACTAGGTCAGAGTGCCAGCTAATGTGTAGTAATGCAGTGCTTTATAGGACTTTATTTTAACAATCTAGGTGCATGGTCTAAAGAGCATGGCGCAAACAGCATTTAGGGTGTGTCCAAATCCACTTTTGCTACTTTAGCGGCGGGCAGACGGTCGGTGCGCCAGGCACATGGTTCAAAAGGGTGGGACTTACTCTCTTCATTATTCATAACTGTGTATTGGGCGTAACATATGATAAACCAATCAGTGTCATCTCCCATTTCTTTTAGAAATCCAGGCACGCTTGTATAATGGGCGTATTGCTTTACAGGCGGGTTTGTGAAAGCGCTGGAGCAGACCTTCTAGGCAACAGCGAGATTCCTAAAACATGTTAATGTTGGCTACACACTCTTTTAATTTTAATTCTTTGCATATTTGTGCGCTCCTGCACATCCCTGTATGTGTAACAAGCAGAGTGCACGTGCACTGTGCACCCGCCATAGGCAACAATATCTTTATAATTCACTGCCCATTGACTTTAGACCGGGCTTTTGTTGGTTAATCGCCCAATCACTTTACGCTGCCTCAAGATAGCAATGCGCCAACAATGCACTATTAAACCACACCTCATGTTTATACCAACACAACCATGAGCGCTTTTTTTTAAAGACAATAGATAATAAATAATTAGAATAGAGTACAGTAACATTTTTATTGTGTTTATGCCTGGAATTTTCAGGAATTAAAGAATAAATGAGGGAGAGAGGACCACTTAAATTTCCATGAATCCTTGTCACCCTGGTGATACTGTATGTAAGGGCATTTTTCCAGCAGTTCTCACCCACGGTGGGATATAATTAAATACATAACTGGGAAGACGAATTTAGAATGTCTGACAAAGCTATACACTGATACAGTGGCGGTCCATCGCAAATGTACTGCTATACTCTAAATGTCCTCAGGGAGGCATTGTTGTGAAAAGATACACTCAGAGATTTTGTTGGAAGTGGGCAAATTATTTTTATTTTATTTTAAGTGTTGTAGGAGAACCATGCACGTCTACGTGTTGAAATAGGGTTTATGGATGCTTCTCAGAAAACTTCAAAAAACTGAATTTCAATAGAAATGCATTTACCACAGCTAACAGTAAAGTATAGTCAGTTGGTGAAAAGGAATCCCTGAGGAAAACTATATCAATTTGAATATAATACAAATACACACATTAAATGTTGCAATAACAATGGCAATGTGTTCTTCAAATGCTTTTGATACGTTTTTAGAATAAAAATAAATAAATACTGCAAACTAATTTATCAACGTAAATCATGCACGCAAAGTAATAGTATTTCCTCTGATCATGTGGATCTAACGCACAAGCCTTTTTCTAGATCAAATAACACAGGTGGCTTTAATAACCCCCTCTTCTCTGTGTTTATGGGTGTTCATATGCATGTGATCTGGTGCTGTAGGTAAGCAGGCACATGTCGGGGTAGCTCTGCGTCACCGCTGACATTTGGAGTCATTAGTTATGCACATGAGCAGGCGCGTGCTTACAACCACTTCACCTGCTTCTGTGGACTGCAGTTTCAAACAAGGGGCACTAATGGTATTCCACATGCCTCATTGCCTCCGGTGGTACGCTCTGGCAAGCACAAAAACACCCACTGCCCATGTGAATTCTGGGAATTACCAATGGGCATATTGAGAGTGTATGTTGCCTGGAGTACAATGTTTTATTCAGAGAGACACTTACAAGGTGTCAATAGCGACCGTTTGCCTTTGAGTAAAGCATAAATGTACAATTTAATTCGCAAGGGAAGGCATGCATTCAGTAGGAAAATGTTGAGTGCTTGTAAAGGCTTGTTTTATGCTGTATGGTTATTGCTTTATAATTTGTTCTTGTTGTTTTGTTGTTGTACAGCTATGGTTGTATGTATGACTTACTACAAGTTACTACAGCATAAACAGAGTATACAATACTAAGGCTGAATTCCATTTCACCCCTTGACCTTACCAAGGGGTGAGGTGTTCCAATTCTTGTTTGGACCGAGAGCTTGTGCGAAGTGTTAAGGCTATATAACCATTCAAATCCTATTTCTTCAAACTAGTTTTTTCAGATGCACACTCCAAACAGAGTGTTTTGATAAATGTACCATACAGTAATGCTTTGTGAATTACCAATGGCTGCTCAACCAACTAAATAAACCTACAAATGTAAGTTTAAGATAAGATAAAACAAATTACGAAAATTATTGTATTATGTTAGTTGAATGTAATTTCCTTGTATTATGGTAGTTTTTCTTCACACAGCAAAGTTAGTTGCATGGGGTAAGGGGTAGGGGTAAACATTTGAAATGGGATTGGATTTAAGACTACATTAGTGCTTGGCTGTTCTTAGAAAGCTCACTTTAATAGTGAGAATTCATGGATCGCTCTACAGAAACTACAGTAGGACATGTGTGTCTGAGTAGGCCAATTATTTTGGTTCACCAAGCTTCGTGATACTTTTAAACCTTTGACGAAACCAAATCATCTGCCCAATTAAACTCATTTGGAGATGGAAATGTTTGATCACTGGTACAAACAGAGCTATTATGACGGGAATGTCCCAATAAGTTAATTCTTTAATGTTCTGATAAAGACTAGACTGACCTCCTGTTTGTCTTTCCTCAGAGTAGGGTTCAGTAAGTAACTTCCATAAGGCAGCATTTCAGCATAATAGATAATTATATATGTGGTTTATTAAATGATCGTAATAACAGTTGGTTGAAAAAACAAATGTGAAATTATTATTGAGATTAATGCATTTCCTTTAAATTTCCTTGTACAATATTGTATATATTCACTTTCTACCTAGGTCCTGGAGTATTTTAATGTGCACTGGAACTTTTTATATTTTATTGCAATTTTCTATGTTTCAATGTTGTTGACATTGCATTATACTGTGAAGCACATTGTGACTGCTGTATGTGAAAGGTGCTATACAAATAAAATGTACTTACTTACTAACTGCTAAGCAATATAAACTCAAATATCCACAATAATATTCAACTCCAACTTTGTGTGCTGGCAACACCATCTTATACAATAATTCAACTGTGTCCTCCCTCAAATGACAAATGCTACCAGAGTTCACAACCCTCTGTTTAATGTACGTTAATTCAACTGCTAAGTATGCATCCATTATACTTTAACTTCTGAACAAAGATGATTCTTTGAGTTTAATTAGAATAATTGCAGGTGATAGATACAGCACCAGTTTCTGGTGAGAGATACAGCAAAAGGTGATAAAGGAATCATTAAAATAATCCTAAACACAGGGAAGGATGCTATCACAGCATAAGGGTATGGGCACGTGTGCAGAGCGTGTACGGAGCGTGTGCGGAGCGTGTGCGGCGTGTTCCGACTCCGACGCGGCCTCTGGAGCCGATCGCAGCCACTCTAGTCACTTCCACCACATACGACGAAGGGCATGTTGGAAGCGTGCCACAAGCGGCTCGGTGCTCTGCTTCGCTAAAGATAGGCATTGTGTCTATTTTTGATAAATGCAGTGTGCAATCCGTGCAGCTCAAATACAATTTGTGTGCCGACTCTCAATCATATTTTACATGACTACATTGGTGGCAGGAGGCCATACATGAGAAGGATTTGACATCTGGGATATCATTTGTAAATTAAAAAACAGTTATATGACACCACAAATCCTTTTTATAAAGACATTTCCAGAAATGATCAGGTGTGGAATATAATTGCAGTAGTGTAATATGTTTAGTTCAATACAATAAAAAAGAAACAAAAATGATCGAGAGATATAATAAATATCAGTTTTGATGATATGTTAAAGACCTCTATGTACAGCGTTGTAGAGATATTTTCATATCATTACAACGCAGTTCATAGTCATCCGTTCATATATAAATTCATAGAAAAGTAGGCTATTTCTTAACGAGTGCAGATTGCATAAGGAAGTGAAGTCCATCTGAGTGAATAAGCCTATAGTAGGCATGATATAGGCTATAAAAAATATATTTTAGGTGAATCTGTTAATTAAAATAATGTTCTAGTGAAGCTATAGCCTAGTTTGTTCATACAAGACGTAGCTTGATCGCTATGCCCCGGCATGCCACTACACTGGGGTGTTGCTTTCAACCGGATGAACAGATCAGAAGGAGTGCCGTAGCAACCATGAATTAATTATGCTTGATGCTGACTACATTTTCTAACGGACTGGTGAGTAAACTGCAAATGAGGCACAATGATCTTGCTGGACAATGCAAACGCTTTTCTCGCCAGTGTATGTTCCAAAAACACCCCAGACCTGTTATATGTTGATTGTTTACAGTTGTGTGGGGTTTATCATGTTCGGTTTATCATGCATTCGGTTATTATTTTGTCATGTCATGTGTGTTCTGTTTTCTGGGCAAGAGAAGAGCATGGCATGCATGCCAGGTACCACAGGAAAACAATGTTGTTGCTGGCGACATGTTACTAGTGGCGCATCTCTGTGTGATCGACGCCTACCAGTAACTAAACACCGAGCAAGGCTAATCCCTGGTTTCTTGTCGTCCGAGTTATCTACAAACCATTGCCTACTGTTCCATATGGCATTGATAATGTTGGCTGACTGTGGCTGTTGTCTTGTTGATATGGCATGGGAATATTATAAAATAGCAGTAGCCTGCTGTTATTTCACAGTGTTTTAGCAGTTTTGTTTAATTGTGCTATTCTTGCCTTGATGTTAAAAATATGCAATAGGCTATTCTGCAGAAACATTACATGAATACTGGGAAAATACAGGCAATATAGAAATTGTTTTTAGAAACTACTGTGCGTTACTCTGTAAACATAGTTACATGCAGGGCTACAAAAATTTTAGCCGGCTTATACTGGTGCTACTTTGGCTGGTGCCAAAAATCCTTAATAGGATCCACCCCTGGTCATACAGTATATAAATACTGCACTACTATTATAACCATTGATAGTGGATGTCAACTGCCATTTTAAAGCAGCATTATATTGGTGTTCTATGCCTTGACATTTGTAATGTTGAAACGTTGAAAGCTACCTAACAATTCTACATTCTACACAGTGTTTATACATGTATATGAAATGGGTGACTTAGGCTTAATCTGCAGGACTCAGCACCCTTCACTACCACCTCCCACAACTATTTATGCAGTTCCAGAATATTTTTTGGTTTGTGCTTGTTATTGGGAACAAGGCGGAAGTTCTGCTTCTTTTGATAGACAAACTCCAGAGCCAATGAGCAGCACACAATCACAAGCTATACATAATTCCTGCATATTTGTAATGTCTCCTACCATGCTATATAGAACCACAGATTTTTCCACTCATTGAATATTTCTAAAAATGGTGTTAAAATATCGTCTCGTGAGCCCAATATCGTGTATCGTCACACCCCTAGTGATAACAATACGTAGTTATTAGGTTGTAATACTAGAATTAGTTAAAATTATCTCCATTGTGATAGATGCACTTTTTTGGAGCACCTGCCCCTGTGGAACTCCCTGCAAGTGTCTGCTCACATCACACACTGAACAATCACCCAAGTTAGTCAAGTGAAGTGAAGATGTTATAACCATTAGTAGTTTGCATAAACAATTATATTCATACATGTTTTGAAGTAAAAGCTAGTAATAAAATCAGTAGTTACAAAAATGCAAGATCCAAAGACGCCAAAGCCTTGACAGTGTTATTTCTTTTTAACAAAATATCCAAATGTCTCCCCCGCGACCCGACTCTGGATAGGCGGATGACGATGAAGATGGATCCAAATGTCTCCCTCTTTTATTTTACTCTCTCTCCCAATTTGTTCCATTTATTCAATTAGACAGCAATTAATACATTTGTCAACATGTTACATTAATTGGTCCTCCTCTCCTACCAAAGAGATTAGCTTTCTTTTTTATTTATTAAACGCAGAAATTAAATTTTTCCCTAGGACAGAGAAACAGCATGTGTGAAAGATTGTTATTATATTTGGTCATTATATTTAATTTGGGTTTGTCAGCAAGAACACTTATAAAAATACTCATGTAAAGAACATAAATATGCAGCCAAAAATTCCTTATTCAACATTCAATTTGGCTGTGGTCTACATTTAAATGATCAGAGAATGTGCTAACTGTGCATATTTTTTAGTCTTGACTCGCTAAAGTCAATTTAATACCACTTTTAATTGTGTGTAGGGTGTTACTCACGGGCTTTGTGCTATCAAACTAATGAAGAGTTTGCTAAATATAGTATGCAGCAAGATGGTTTTTAGGTTTCAGAGAATGTGTGGGTGTCAGAGAAATTATAGAATTATGGGTGTCAGAGAATTATACTAGAGACTATTCATTTATTTCCAATTCTCAGAGTGCTATTGCTTGTGCATCGTTTCAGAGGATGATCAAGTGGTAGTCTTAGGAGGGTGTGGACATGTACAGTATAAAACAGGATCAGGGTGAACATTCTTATTCATTATGAGCTATAAGGATATTTCTACATAGACGGCAGGGCATAGTTAACCTGACATGCCAGATGGATTGTTAGTCACAAATACATCTGGGGAGCCATCCATCAAAACTTATCAAAAAATACTTTGCAGTTCATTAACCATATGATCGTTTTTGCTGTCAACACACCTAAACCACGCCCGTATAGCTATAAACATGATGCTGATTGGTAAGTTCAGTTGCTACTCGGACACATTCACAATGATTCCTAGGCTTTCCAGATTGATTCTCGTGGTGAAATTAAACTGAAGCTCGCGACCATCAGTATGGTCTCGCTATAGGCTAGGACATAGTGGGTGGTCACTCAGGATTCAGGATGCCCCACACCACTTTCTCACAGAAAGTGAGAGTTGCAATTCCTTTTTCCCCATTTGTTCAAAATCTATCTGTAAATATTTTCCATTCAATATCCCCCAGCATCTCTGAGTCCTATTTCATCCAAATGTCTTAAATCATTTTCCACCTGCCCTTGCTACCCACCCTATTCCTTGGCCTCCTGTTGCTTTAATTAGAACATGTAGACTACCTGACCTGGATCCAATGTCCAGCATTAAACCTTATTTTGTTTTTTCAGAAAAGAGGACATTGGGGTCAGGATGGCAGCAGGGCTGATGTACTGTACCGACAACCATGCCAATAACTATGTTATTATGCTTTAGTAAAGCACACAAATACACGTATGTCACATTCAGAGAATATCTACTCACTGTCTGTTCTGTGTCCGTGCTGCAATAATCAAGTTTTTATACTACTGTAAGTGGTGCAGACTGCACAAAACCAAAGCTAGGTCAATGCTATTCTAGCATTAGCAATGCATTTCAATGTGTGGTGCAGAGCTTCTGAGGGAGCACCCTACAGCATTGAAGGGAGATGTATTTTTGTTATGAGTTCAAATCAACAAATCATCAGGTTCAAATCAATAATCTGACTAAATCTGAATGATTTACTAACTTCATCTTATAAACATAGCCTAGTTTTCAACAAAACAAATGTATAATTTGCTTCATAGCAATTATTATGGAGGCCCATTTGTAATAAATGCTCTATATAAATGCAGGGTGCATTTATATAGCGCTTTTATCCTAAGTGTTTTACAGTATTTTGCCTGACATTCACCCAGTCACACACCGATGGGGATTGCTGCCATGCAAGGTTCGACCAACCACTGGGAGCAGTTATGGGTTAGGCATCTTGCTCAAGGATGCTTACAGGTAGGTCAACACCGGGGTTTGAACCCACACCCTTCTGGCTGGAAGCCCAACACCCAGACCACTAGACCATCCTGTCCCCTGATACACAATGTTAATTAATAATTCAATCGGCAAATCAAAAACATATTCAGAAATCTATTTTAAAAATTGCAAATCAATTGCTAAATAGATAATTAAATAAACCAATACATTTACAATTTGGTAATTAAAAAATGAATCATCCATCCATCCATCCTCATCCGCTTATCCAGAGTCGGGTCGCGGGGGCAGCAGCTCCAGCAGGGGACCCCAAAC
>JAODUK010001314.1:0-12944 GCA_027564635.1 Typhlichthys eigenmanni | reverse complement strand
GAGGAAAGGGGCGGTACTTTTTTTTTCGATTGTATCTTTCAAAATCTGGCTAAGTTACTGGTTTTTCCAAGATGACATACTCATCCTTTAAGTGATTAAGGGTTTAGAAGAGCTTAGACGTCTCAGCCTAATAAGGGTTTCTCACATTATTAGGCTGCATGCTCTACAATCTGCTATTGGGGATGCAGTGGCAGTATGCTATTGGAAGTGGCCTATATATCACATTGTTAGGACATATGCGGGCGGAGTAAATGTATGTGTTCCCCACTAAAGTTCATGCTTATGAACAGCAATGCTAAGATGATTCCATAAATCACTGAGCGACTAAACACATGCACACATGCATATTCTACACGCACATTTCTGTGGCTGTGACGAATCCCACAAATGCCCTGTGAACACATGATGGGTGCAGATTAGCCACTGACCCAGGCTGACTATATTCAGATGCAAACATTAAGTAATGCTTTCCCCAGACCTGGCAACAGCACCTCAGCAACCAGTCATCACTTCAGGGCTGAGTTCTGGCAATGATATGTTCTGTTAATATAAACAGTGTATGAACATGGAAATAGATAACAGCCTCCTCCGGTCTACATTCTAGTACAGGCTATATTGTGACAGATATATTGTCATTAACGTGTTCACACCATGTGCAAACCACTCCAGCGCACATTACCTATCAGTTGTATGGCGATACCCGAGGTGTGAGGGATCGCTATATTGCAGTAATGCACACAAATAAGATTGTTATTAAGCAATGTTTCACCCATTACAGATTACCGTGAATAAGGAATGTGGGAGGTCATTTCTTTAATAATATTAATAAATTAAGAAAAACTAATATCTAATCATGAAGGTACGGTGTATTACCACAATAAAAAAAAACAACCTTACACTTATTAATGTTTGTGATGTTGCCAAACGGTGATAAATACAAAGTATAAGGCATTATTAAGGCACTAACCCATATTATCCTTAGTGAGGGATTCAAGCTCATCTCTCACGCTGCTATTATCCCATTAATAGGCCTTCATCAATGCAAACTGACTCAATGTATCTCTTTCCATTCCTCCTATGGCTCTTGAGGATACCTGGCATAGTGTGCACAAAATGTGCTTTAGTACTAAATATATCCATTTTACAAACGATGCGTGCACACACAAACATTATTACATTACACTATGTAGCAAACTCCATGCATGTTATAAACAAAGAACTGGCATATGCCATCACAGAACTGAGCCCTCATAACTAGACATTGCAGCAGCACTGCAGTACCATTCAGTAAAGAAGTACACCAGTGTGCCATTCAGATTCTACGGCTGGGATTTCAAACACACTCACACACATGCTAATATTTTCAAGGTATAGCATGCAGAACTACAGTGAGGGCAAAGAAAGAGCAACTGTGAAATTAGGTAACCCGCTTGTCACATGATTTCTACTCCCACATGGTTTTGTGTGTTACAAAGCTTTCCTCATCCAGCTGAGATGTTCTCACAACACTGTAATTCTAACACACACACACACACAGGACCGTTCTCCTGCCACACAACACATGGCAACTGTTGAACACGCTCTCTCACTTTCTGAACAACCCACTGCTCAGCATCCTCCTTACCTTGCCTCCACGGACAGTCCTCTGCTAGCTGAGCTGAACATCTCTCTGTCGGCAGTGGGTGCAGCATCAGCGCTACAGCAGCTAGGAGTGGAGTAGGGATGGAGTGAATTTAGTGTGAGGGAGAGAGAGAGAGAGAGAGAGAGAGAGAGAGAGAGAGCGTTAGCATATACAGGGGAGGGAAGTGCACTGTGAATTCTGTGACGAGAGAGCGTGAAGATGTGTGGGCACGCGCACGAACACAGTGTGCACTGTAAGAATGCGGAGAGATGGGGTTGCCATGGAGAGGGCTAATGGCTACGCCTTAGCTGATAAAGCCCTTTAAAACTGAAAGGGTTAAGAGGCTAAACTGAGGAAAAACAGGTCTAGAAAGAAGCAAGACCAGGTTAATGAGAAACCCTATTATTATCATCATTATCAGCAAAGCAAAGCTTAAATCCTCTGACTAACCCATTAAAAATAAGACCACTGCTTTTGTGAATATAAACCTGTTCCATTCTGGTAACACAGTATGGGTGCATTAATGATCAAGAATACATGTATTAATAATGCATGATTTGCGCATTACTTAAATATGTCATAAATCATCAAGAATTAGCATGAGATCTAAGTATTTCATTCATGACCTCATGCATGAACACACTGATTAAAGTATTACATTCACCATCGTGAATTATGATTTATCAACCGTGATGTGGAACTTCTTTCCCATTGGTCACATTTGGTCTTTGGGTAAAATGGTAGTAGGTCTACATGAATGATCATGAATTCATGCTTGCAATACTTTTTGAATTGTTAGGGAAATATACAAGAATAAGCCATCTAGAACAATATGCAAGAACTAATGTTCTTAAATAATGATGTCTGAGTCAATAAGCATGTTCATGTCTTCTTCATAGTAGCCTGAGGTGAGCAGACCCAAAAACTGGGCAATCACCACTTGAAATCTGTTGACATCCAAAGGTTGTAGTCACATGGCATTAGCATTTCATGACTCATGTGTGTGCCCACTCAACTGAAGTGATTAATGATTTTAATATAATTTGGTATTATATACAGTATATACATGTACTGTATATGCACTGTTTATATACAGTATATCCAACTATGTTTTTTTTGTACATTAATGCATGCATGTAGGTCTTATTAGGGGAATGGTAAATACTATAGGCTACTGTATCTCTACCATGTAGATAAAGACGTGGCTGAAGTGCGGCTGTATGTATAGGCTACTTATTTATTTATCTGTATTTTTCTTTTAATTAGGAAAGCCCGGTCAGGTAATGAATCTAAATTGTACTTGTACAGCACTTTGGTCAGCTTGTTTTTTTTTGTTTTTTTTTAATGTGCTTTATAAATAAATGTATTTTACACTCGATTGACAGTAGAAGAATAAATGCCTACAGCAAACATAATCATCCTTTTTATTCAGTTAGAGGGCACAAACATGATTTTGTGATGTCATCATAATTAAAGTGAGAGTTAGTCATTCTCAAGAATACTTGGCAACTTCGAGCTCAAATCAAATGAAGCTCCCTCAGAAGTTCTGCCCCACACATTGAAACACATTGCAAAGCCAAGTGCATCGTGATTGCGAGCAGTGTTCGCCACTTTGTTCCTTATGGAGCCAAGGTTGTGTACCGATTACTTTTTTTGCGTGCAGAGAATGGTAAGCAGAACAGTAAGCCTGCAAAATGCAAACAAATGATAATGCTTACATCATAATCATGATGGTGATGCAATAATGTTAAAATCTTTTGACCCATTCAGAAGGCATTCAAGCAAGCCTGGATAAACAGTGTCATCTGCCTTTATATCTACATTACAGTAATACAAGGTTGGTCTTGGAGAGACAATGGTGGAAAAGGGGGGTAGTTCAGTCTCACTTTCTTCCTCTAGTGGGCAAAATCAACATTGCAGGTTAAATTGTTTAGATTTAGATGGTAAACTATTGACCGCTGATGTACTTTGACTATTGTGCTACAGCAACGACAGAGGTGTACATACCTTGCCTAGGGGTTCAGAGGTGAGGGAAGTAACAGCAGACAGATGAAAATGCAAGAGACTGTCCATGTCCATGGAATATAGGCTACTGTACAGTGGGCAATTATTATTATTAATTATATTAATTTATTTTATTTTTTTATTATTTTTATTACTAAAATTATTTATTAAATGATTTCCCCCCCATCATAAAAATATATCAAACAGTTGCAATTAGCATTATTTGTTTTTTGTAAATGCAAGATACATTAAATATACTGGATTATTATATACGGATTATATATAGTTATAGTTTTGCCTTGAAGAAAAATTTTACAAGAAACATTTAGAGCATATTTATATAGTTTTATTATATTCATTTTGATAAAACAATATAATGTGTGCAGTGCAAGGAGGATGTTTATGACAGTACACATATTTACTGACATGTTAAGGCCTTTGCAAACAAATTAAATGACCATTATTTTCAACTTCTATAGCAAAGCTCTCACAGGCCCAGAGCATCTTTCTGCACCTTGCACCCCAACAGGACATTTCCTGCTTCCACACACTCAGCAATAGATGGAGCTGAAACAATAAATAAAGCAGTTACAAAAAAACACCAAATTCATCTTGTGAACAAAACACAATGACACCAACAGTTGCATGTACCTTTCTGAGCTTTCAGCCATGACACAGCCTTCATAGCCAAAAGCTGCCACTCCATCGTCGCCTCCATCTTGAAGGCATGTAGCCAGATCAGAGCCACAACAGTAGCCCACACTTCTGTGTTGGCCTAATTACAAAACCAGGAGAAAGCAAATACAAATACTCACACACTGTAACAGAGAATGTCTTGCATGCAATAACCATGAGTATGCAAAATGATATTATACTCATGTTAGTCTATCTAATATTATATTATTATACAAATGGTAAAATTATATATGCCACTGTGCATTTATATGAAGTGCGTATTTCTAACGGTATCATCGACTTTTTGCTTCGGTGTAAAACTGACAGTGACCCACCATGGCAGGCTTTGGCTTGGTAACCTCCTCAACGGTCTTCCCCATCACAGTAGCCAGAGCTGGCTCTAGGACCCAAGAGCCTGAAGCCCTCTGAAGTGAGATCAACTGCAGCATGGTGTCCCTAGGTGGTTCAATAGCTTCTGACTGTTCATCCACAGAGATGCCAGAGTCTGTGTGAAGACAAAGACCTGCATAAAATTTTTCCAAATATTTTACATCAATTTCTTTTATATCGTATACATAATATACATTTTATTTTTTTATTTTTTTACTTCTGGCCAGTCACCATCCATTACTGTAAAATGCATTCAATAAAATATAGTTGTATGCCACTGAACTGAAACTGGTGGACTGAATGTTTGTTTAAAAGGCATACTGTTATGGAGTGGATAATAATCAATGTTACTGATTAAAAAGGGTTAGGGTTAGGGTTAGACCCCTTGTGTATTTAAATGATCTTACATCATATTCTGGAATGAGAAAGCACTTGTTATGTAGGCAGTCGCCAAATGTAGCCTTCAAAGAACACAGCATTTGAAGACAGTGAGCAAATAATCAGAAAATGCACACTAAATGTTTCTTTAAAGACAGTTTTCCTATTTTTTACCCGTTTCCTGAGCAATTTCAATATTACCGCAGTCCATTTGATATCCAAGAGAATCTCCCATAGAACAGGTCATTTTCATCCTATCTTTAAAATAAATAGAGAGTATACGTTTAAGGCATTGGAAGGGAGTATAATAAAAACAAAGCAGAATACATTTCTAATAAATATTACTCGTAGCCATTAGCCAGTGTGAAATCTGGCCAAAACACTAGGGCTAGGGATAGGGTTATAAGGGCTAACCCTAACCCTATGTTAAACCTTAAGCATTCCATTTTTGAGTTATTGTATTTTTCATGTTAGCATCACCATTGATACTCATGCCCTATAGATTTAAACTGTTAAATTCACTGAAGGTACCTGAGTTTAATAAAACCACAATTCAGAAAAAGTTGGGATAGTATGGAAAATGCAAATAAAAACCAGAAATGAGTGATATGTAACTTCACAATATTAGAAACTGCAACCCATGTTTGTATGTTATATGTGATGCTTGAATTTAAATTGTTTGTGAGTATACAGTATACACTAACGTAAACTACGCGCTTCACACTCCAAACAAGTTGGGACAGTTGTGTTTACCACTGTATGAAATATTTCCTTCACTTACACTTATTATTTCAGTGCCCTTTGTGGGCATCTCTGCGGTTTATGAAATATATTTGCCCCCTCCCCTCTTTCTTCCATTAGTAAAGTGCTTCAAGTGAAAAATGGTACCATATTTTGTGCTTCATGATGCGGCACCACACTTTCTCAAACAGCAAGTCGGGTCTGCAAACATGTATATCTATGCAGGTAATACCATCTGTATCGTCCTACTGGACACTGCAGTAATGTCCCTGTGAATACCACATCTGAACAGCAGCATACATACTGCACTCACAGACGTGTAAATTACCCATCCCATAGAAACTGATATAAGCCTTGCTTTGGACTTTTGGACCTAATGCTGATGAAAGCTTGTTTAACGCCTTTCCCTTTTCTTTCTTACCGGATTTTGATGATTTTTTTGCACGTAGATTAGAGAACCATCCAAAAGACTTTATCTGCACCCCTTTAACAGAAAAAGAAACCTTTCAAATTCACTGAATTTACTACAATCTTTGTCTATTTATCAGCATATTTAAAATGTCTCCACTCATTCTAATCCTCGCTCCATATTACTAATGGAATTAGGCCTACTTTCACTTTTAAACAACCTCTAATAGCCACATGGTGTCATGTTTCAACATGGCTGTGTCGTACCATAGGTATTAGTGACAACAAAATAGGGTTGCACAAACAGTGGTCAGCTAAACTTTGATTTGAGCAGAAAAACAACGATGTACGTTTCAGCTGCTGTAATGGCTCGTTTATGTTCAACCACGTATCCCGGTTTTCATAAACACATCCTGGAATCTTTGTCTTGTCATTACCCACATCTAGTTTACATTATCCTGATTGTCCACACTATACGTAGCCCTTCTGTTTCGCCTTGTCTTTGTCGGTTACTGTTTCCTGTCCTGGTGAGTATTGCTTTCTGCTCTCATTAAATATATGTTATTGCTACCCGAACCTGCGCCTGGTCCCTGTTTGTCCCGCTCACATTACAGTTGCACTCAAGTCATACAGGTAGAACATACTAGGTGCTGGAACATGCCTGCTCACCAATAGCCTCCTTGTTGCCTTTATTGACTGTGACAAAGGCAGTGAAAGAGCTGCTCACTCCTGATTTATACAACTCCAATTCCGAAAAGTTGGGATAGTATGGAAAATGATAATAAAAACCATAAATGAGTGATATGTAAATTCCATTCACCCTTTACAATATTAGAAACTGCAACACATAATGTGATGCTTTACCTTGTGAATTTAATCGTTTTGTGAAAATATATATATAAATATTAACGTAAAATCTCATGACCGACGTACTCCACACTCCAAAAAAGTTGGGACACTGTTTACCACTATATACACCATCATATTTCATTCACTTACACTTATTAAATGTGTGGGCACAAAAAAAAAACATCTCTGGGGTTTATCAAGTAGAATTCCCCCCCCTTCCATTATTTAGGTCTACAAGTGCATTATTGTACAGGGCCTTTCTAGACAGAGTTTGCGCTTCATGATGCACAACACTTTCTCTATCAGCAAGTAAGGACTGCAGACATGTATATTGTATCTAGCACACCCCACTCTATAGCACCTACTGCTTATGCAGGCAATCCCATTTGTATTGGACAATGCAATACTGGACAATGCAAGCATGTGCCTGAAAATACCACATCTGGCCGGCAGCATATGTTGCTCGCCCTAATGTCCAGCATTAATAGTGCACTCAGCTGTGTAAATTACCCATGCCATAGAAGCTGATATACGCCTTGCTTTGGACTTTTAGACCTAATGCTGATAAAAGCTTGTTTAGTGTGTTTCCCTCTTGATGGCTTGGACATGCTTCTTTAATTCATGTTTTTTCCCAAAAACCATTTAGTGTTGACTTCTCAGACAACAATGCACACTTCCACTGTGCAACTGTCCATCTCAGATGAGGTCAGCATTGCAAATAGTTTAGGGAAAAAAACAACCACCATGTTCTCCAGGATAAAGAGAAAGTATACAACAATGTAAACGTGTTGCAGTGTCATAGACTGGTCTTCTGATAGAAGAGTGGGGTAGCTGGACTACTTTCAACCAAGGTTTTAAGGGTGATTGGACACACTGACAGTTTTGATTCTTTCTTACCGTGGGATTTTGCTGCTTTTTTTGCACGTTGCGGCATAGGGGCACATGCCATTCTAGCCATGGGCATGCAAGAGTACATTGCCTGCATCCCTTTAACAGAAAAAGAGAGCATACATCTGACTATCTCAGGCCACATTTGATGTTGACAAACCTCTCTAATTCACTGAATTTACTACACTGTCTATTTCTCTGCCATATGTAAGATTTTTCCACTCCTATTCTAATCCTCGCTCGATAGTACTGTGACAATGGTTATCATATCAATCATTTTTTACAGTGAAATACATGAAATATAAGAAGCTAATATATAGTAGATTTAGTACTTCTTTCAGCCATATTTATTACATATTAATATGGCTGAAAGAAGTACTAAATCTACTAATAGTAAGTAAAATGTATTAATGGTGAGTGGAAACAGCACACTCATTCTGTTCAAATATTATACATAGTTTATACACTACACATCCAAATACCCATTCCAAAATAGGCTCTACAATTACACATTCACATTGTAATTATATTTTGTTTTACAGTATTAGAATTTGCACAACTGCCACAATTCACCCTTCTCATAAAATGTTTTGACAGTTAAATTAAATTATTGAATTAGGTATACTTTCCCTTTTTAAACAACCTCTAATAGCCACATGGTGTCATGCTTCAACATGGCTGTGGGGTACCATAGGTATTAGTGACAACAAAATAGGGTTGCACAAACAGTGGTCAGCTAAACTTTGATTTGAACATAAAAACAATACAGGTAGAACTTACTAGGTGCTGGAACATGCCTGCTCACCAGAGGCCCTTTAATAGCCTCCTTGTTGCCTTTATTGACTGCGACAAAGGCAGTGAAAGAGCTGCTCACTCCTGATTGAACGCTGACTTCCACCACTTTCTCCTTTTTTCCCTCTCTCTCTTCTGATTCCAGGGAGCGAATCAGAGAACGAGCTCCAAGCCTGTGGAATGTCAGGCTGGACCGAAAACAGAGAGATATACTGTATTTTGTTCATGAATATTATCTTAACACTTTTTTTTATCTTGCAAGGGTTCATCAAACTACCAAGCTCATTATATTGTGTATATGTAATAAACATGTAAGAATTGACTTTGTGTTGAGGACGTGGGAGTATAAAGCCTCTTTTACCCTGTGTCCTCTGTAGGTCTGAGGCAGAAGTTCAGCTGGTTCTGAGAAAGCTGACCTGCCAGGATGTACCTCGCGGTCACACAGCCCTCTGTGGCCTCCGCACTCTGAGACAGCACAGTCTGGATTACAGCATGCACTGAACATTGACTATGCTATTAAAACGTTAAATGTTTAAGTTGGACAGTTAAAAAATGAACTGGCCCTCATTAATAAATAAATTAAAAAGTCAAATACATTCTTCTTTGCTGACATGTTGGTATAAATTAGTTATAAAGAATTAAGTAATATAAAAAGTGTGCCGATTCTAAGATAGTTGTGGTTACCTCTCCAGTGAGCTGGGCATAAACCAATGCCCTGTGACCACTGAAAAGTGTTGTAACAGGCGGAGAAAGAGGGGTGACAGACACCCCTTTAGGGACGTCCCAAGTAACAGAGATGTCCTGCACGGCTGGCTGCAGAGAAAACCTCAGCGACTGCATCACCTGGGTGGAGGGAACAAGAGAGACGTGTGGGCTAGTTAGCTGGTTCTAGATGGTTTGGGATGGTGTTCTCTGTGTAATGCACATCTATCACACACATCTCTCCGTCTGTCAATGCATTATGCTAATGTAATGCTAACAGCAAAACTAAACCAGAAAATAGCTTACCAAGATATGTTTGGTTGTTCACTACCCATAGAGGTCTTTTGCGCAAATGATATGAGCACCAATCCTGCACACCACGTCATAACTTCAGAAGTGACTGTCCTCTTTCATTAGCTAGACTATAAGCTTGAAGTATGCTACTGCCAGATAGGCGAAGTGGAACGACTACGTTATTACAGATCACTGACTAGACCAGGCCTATGCATAGGGTTTACAAGAGGAAAGGTAAGGAAACACGGTGAGTAGGGAAGGATTGGCATACATATTTTGGTCAATTATTTATAATTAGTCACTTAAAAAAAAAAGAAAATGTAATAAATTAGGCCAAGGAGAAAAATACTGCTACCCTCCCTTCCCCGACGATGGCATCGTCCATTACATGTTTTACTGTAGACATCGTCCGATGACAATTTTAGTAGACCTCGACCAACCCTAATCTTCATCCATATTATGTACATTTAATTAATAACCTGTTTCTCTTACTTTGGGTTGCATCCTTTCTGTTCCAGTGATGAACTGGGCATGACCTTTACCTTCCTTGGCCAGCCCGGTGATGAGAGCAGAACTGGCACCCTCACCAATACCAAAAGAAAAACACCTGCACATAGACACAACATGTTAGCGTTATATAGCCTATTGCTTATTCAAAGGGACCTTCACCATAAATGTACGTTCAGAATCAAATATAACTCATGGCAAGCCCAAGCGAGTGGGCACATAACCACAAACTAAACTTAGTCAAAATAGTTGCTATGTGCCATTATATTGTTAATCTATGATTGTAGGCCTATACTATGGAAACTCTGAATTTAAGGATTGTGGGAGAGGATTGGGAACATTTGTTTCGCTATCTTGGATATTTCAATTAAATTATTGAATATATAGAGTTTCAAGCTTGATGCCTCCCTCATCTAAATCAAGAAATAACCTAGTAAATAAGTAAATAAATAGTAAATAATTAATATATATAATAAATATATAAATAGTAAATAAATGTCTGAACTACTATTCGATGCCATGAGGAGCTTTCATAAACAAAATCATAGCAAAATTAAACAGAAGCGCAACAAAATATTCCGTGCCCATTTATATTCGTCTCTCATTTCGAGGCAGGATGGAAACGGCATCTGGACAGCTAATCTAATGAAAATATAGCAGAATCTTTCTCATGTAGAAATAAGATTGCATAGAGGTATGAATTGACATTGCGATATTATTATTATTTATCGTGCAGCCCTATCTTAAAGGTGCTCTTTGTAAAAAAAAAAGACCATATTCTCCAAACCATTAGGGGTCAGCATTTCACCAAAATATTGTGGCGTCATTAGTTCACCCTCAGTTCTGCTCTTATCGCCAATATCTCAGTCAATCTTCTTATGTAGCCACACACATAGTCCAATAGTAACAGTGCAGGGTGAGGGTGAATGCAGACAGACGAAACACACAGTCGTCCTACATAAACATTATTACTCGAAACGAAGGACAGCACGCGTAAACAAAAACGGCAAAAAAAGTCGGCCAAACAATATCAACGTCATATGGAACGTTATAGGCTATGGTTTGCTAAGTCTAATGCGTCTGAGGCAGGGACCGCGAGCCAGGCGACAGGAAACACAAAAACCAGGGCGTCGTTTAGTTACTGCAGAACAATGTTGGTGTAATTAACAGATTCACCTACAATAGTTTTTATAGCATATATCCTGCATTGAGAATATTAGCCTATAGGCTTATTCACTCAGACATACTTCACTTCCTTATGCAATCTGCACACGTTTTATAATACTTTTCTATGAACTGGTTGCAATGCACAATATTTTTTATGTGTGGAAAGAAATATTTTTTAATTTACTTAGAACAGTAAAGCAACAGGATGCAAGCATACAGCAGATCTCAGGTACAATCAGGCACGATTAAACTAAACATATTACACGTAGCACCTTTAAGTCCAGAAACGTTTGTGTTTTCACTGACACAGGCCACCGCTACTCAGCCACCTGCTCTCACTCGGTGCCGCGGTGCTAAGCCTCGGATATTAGGACTTGGGCGGGGTTTGACCTTAAATCTAGGCTAGTTAGCTAGCCTTGCTAAAGCAATGAATAGTTTTCTATTGTGTTAAAAACATTTTTTAAATGTGAAACAGTATGTTGATAGAAAATATATTTATAAAATGATCACAGTTTTTGCCATCTGACCAAACAGGAAAAATGTAGGCTATAGAGGGTTGTTGTAGTCTTGTCTTAATCTAAGACAAAAACATTCCTCTTGGGCGAATATGTTGGTTACACCAACCTTTGTGACATTGTGAAACTGTGTGTGTATTAGGCGTTGATAGTTTACTCCTCCCTCCCCACTTGAGCCCTCCTTAAGTCCTTGATACTACTTGAAAACAGGAAAGTCTAGAGCCAGCATTTGCATAAAATCACCAGTTTGACACCGGTGACGGGGTATAGCGCCAGTGGAAATGAGGCAATACTGTAGTTTAAGAGATGTGTGTGACAGTGTTAATGTGGCCCCACCTGTGAGAAGCACAATTCTTCTTCACAAGATCTATAACTTCTTTGGTGTTTCCAACCTCGCCATCAGTAAAGATAAATAGCTGGGGAGAAAATACAAATAAAAAAGGTGCTCCACAAGTTCTACAATTTGAAATAAAACTTCTCGTCTTCCCCAACATAATCTACACTAACATGATTCATCTACTGTATAATGACAAAGAGGTGTGGTGGGTTTACAACACGCTTTTAGTATTTGAATGCTGTGTTTGAATAGTCAAGAAATGCAATACAATAGCAGCCCTTACAAGCTTGCGTAATGAGGCAGAGGTTGTATGAAAAGAAGTATTCATATACTGTGAAATACAGCATGTGAACTGGCGGTAAAGGCATACTTGTCTTGGTTGGCTGGGAATGCAGGGCTGGCTGAAGATATCACTGAGCGGCTGAAGGATCTCTGTTCCACCCATGTCAGCTTTCATCAGTTCAACCTGCTTCAGAGCTTTGTCCACACTCTCCTGGCTGTACTCCACACTCTTACTGCCAAGCACAACACACAAGCACACACACACACACACAGTGCAAGGAGACACATAAGCACTGATGCAAAGGAAGTACAGTAGTAAGTGGCGTTCACACTATAGGCGGCAATAGCTGCGCCCACCGCGGCGGCAAGCGGTAGGTAGACCCGCCCACTTTTG
>JAODUK010001313.1:0-12945 GCA_027564635.1 Typhlichthys eigenmanni | reverse complement strand
TAGCTCAGTAGCTGGCCCTGTGTGTGTGTGTACATGCTAGCTCAGTAGCTGGCTCTACATAACAGTGTAAAGGTAGACATATAACCACGTCTCTCCGTGTGCAGGCAACATCTGCATGGTGACGGGCGGTGCCAACTTGGGGCGTATCGGCATCATCACCAACAGGGAGCGCCACCCGGGCTCCTTCGACGTGGTGCACGTCAAGGACACCACCGGCAACTGCTTCGCCACCAGGCTGTCAAACATCTTCGTCATTGGCAAGGTGACTGTGGGCCCGCTACACTTTCAGTCATGTTATTTAGCAGACGCTTTAATCCAACGTGACGTACAGTTACAAGTGAAACAGGATTTGGGTGTCGTGCTCAAGGATGCTTACAGGTGGGTCGTCTACAGCGATAGAACACGCGACTTGCGGGGTGGGAGTCCAGCTAGTTCACAAGACTATTCTGCCTCCGCTAACTGCAATAGACCTTCCACTTCCAAGAAAAACATTAAGACTACTAGACCTTGTTTTTAGCTATTCAAAATATGAATGTATTAAAGTGGTTCTGTCACTAGATGTCACACTAGGTGGTTTATTAAACACAACCATCTGGGAAGCTTGTCTGTTCAAACTGTTGGGAAAAGGGCAGGCATTTTGAAAACACTACCTGGCTGATTGGTCAAAGGTTTGTACTAACACAATTTCAAGCTGTTTAAACTGATCTTGCGGTGATCAAACTGAAGCTTGTGAGATCAGGGTGGTCTCACGAGGCAGTTTAAAATATCAAATACTTTTGCTTGGTTAATGTGCAGGTCTGTTATTTATAATACATATTGACAGTGTGCCAAAAGACTGGAGAAGTCCCCTCTGACACATTTGTAGTCTGAACTGAGGTCTTGCAGGCGTGGCATGTTAGAGTGGAGCGATGATTACTGCTACGGATTTGATGTGGAATGAAACTGCTAAACCGATTCCTCTAAGAAGTGCTGAGCTCCCCAAGTCAAGCCTAACGTCACCTAGTTAGCCTGTTGCTTCGGCGATCTCTCATTAGACCCTTTTGATCCTGAAGTCAGGGGTGCACGTAAAATGCCAGATTAAACCTGTTTTGCAGCTCCAAACTAGGACACAAACTAAACAACTAAAACAAATAAACCTGAAGCCATGTCAGTCAAAATGCCTTCATCGTATGGCCTCCACAGTCTCTGGAAGAGTTTGAGGTGGGAATTTGTTCTGTATTGTGTATGTAAAACAATGCTTTACCTATATGTAGAACTTGATATATAACTAAGAATTGTAATTGACATTGCGGTGGGGTTAACAGCGTGTACATTTTGTTGTGAATGACATCGAACCTCATTTTGATTGACCTCTTCGTTCTGTTTCCAGGGAAACAAGCCCTGGGTGTCCCTGCCCAGAGGAAAGGGTATCCGCCTGACCATCGCCGAAGAGAGAGACAAGAGGCTAGCTGCCAAGCAAGGGGGCAACTAAACAGTTTTAGCACTCACCCCCCCACACACATGCGCAACACCCTGGTTTTCAAATAAACTGTCTACCAAAACGCTCCGGGCCTGTCTTGTCAGTTCTGTTCCTCAGTTCAATAAATGTCTCAGGGGTTTTAGATTGATGTCTGTCTGTCTGGTTTGAAAGAAGTTATGTGTTGCTAAAATAAATATAAACAAAGTTTACAGAAACATACAGAACAAAGTTCTGTGAAATGGTCTTAGGGCTGATAAGTGGGCACACTAGGCCATGCCACGTTTTCATCTTTAGTAGAGACCAGAGCCATGTAAGGAGTGTTACGCCGACTGACGTTAGACATTGTCAACGGTCGTATGGTTCATGGGGAGGCAAAACCGATGGCAGTTATTCCAGGAGGTGCTTGGTTGGAAATTTAAATATATACAGATGTATAACGTAATTATTTACTAATCAGTCAATAAATGCACAGATTTGCATTTAATATATAATTTATAGGGTACTTTAGTATTTAGGCTTGGGGTCCTTTTGAGTGAACAGATATGATGCAACTCTACATGGCTCTGGTGGAGACTAATTTAACAGAAGTTCCAATGTCGTTTGCAATTAGAGGGTTAGGCATCTTTCTTAAGGATGCTTACAGGTAGGTCAACACTGAATTTGAACCCACGACCTACCTGGGAGTGAATTGGTCGTTATCAGTCTGCAACAGCCTGATTAATCTATTCATTTGACATCTGGTATGTTGGAGGCCGGAGCAAGGAGACATGCAGTGGCTCTCCAGGACCAGGAGTGACAACCCCTGGCATTGCTCAAGGGCCCAACCGTATTGGGGCAGGAACCCTGAGTTGACCTTTGACCCTGGGGCCATCCTTGGGCAAGTGGGCCCCCCCCCCAGGGTTTTTATTTTGTTGGTACGGAATTTCTGAAGATTAGGTGAGTGATTTTCAGACCCTGACATTGGAAGAGGTCTGTACCAGTGGCGATGACGGTTCAGAATGCTGCATGCTAATAAGGGCTGAGGAGATATTTGGGGAATTTGCTGAAAAATGTTGTAGCATACAATCTTATAAAGCTACAAGTTAATTGTGTTGTCATTTACTTTCCACCTGCCTATTCGTGGACCCTTGTCCGCTTCCCAGCCTTCGTTGCAGTGCTCAGGGTATCAGAGCCACCCTATACATACGTAAAGTCTGGGAGGGACACAGCGCTGGCTAACTGCGTCAGTACCCACCTACTTGTCAAGCAAGGTGTTTTGATTGACGTGCGCAACAACGACCAACTAACTCAATGACCCAAGTCAGATGTTAACCGTGCTGACTTTGGCCGTTGCCATTTTTGCCCCATAACCATTATAACGGGATAAATGTACGACTAATATGTTTTTACCAGGTTGTAAACTTGTTTATTTTTGTTGTAAAGTCAGACATGTAAACATTGTGGTCTATGGGGATTGACTCCTGTTTGCAGACAGCCTCAAGTGGCCATTCGATGAACTGCAGGGTTTGGCACTTGCGAGTTGTATTAATTTCTCAGCACTGGAGGTTCCCCGCTTGGCAAAGTGTTGACATACACTTAATTTACATTTCTACAACAACCACATGGACCAAGCAGCCAATAATAGTGGCTGAGGCGGCCATGTACTGTATATATATTCAGGTAACGGTTGTCTAGGTTGTCTCCGTAGTAACAGAGAAATCCTCTCTGTGTTCCTCTCTGCGTTTTGACTTGTTTTCCCGTCCATATGGTGACCGCTGTGATGGCCTGCAGCGCTCCATGAAACCTGGCACGCACGTACACACACACAGAGGTAAGTTGGAGAGTGTGTGTGTGTGTGCAGGCGTGCACAAACACACACACTCTCCAACTTACCTCTGTGTGTGTGTGAGAGAGAGACAGACTCAACCTTAACCTTTTGCAATATGACCTTAACAACCACATGCAAATATGTTTGTTATTGTCTTAGCCTTTACATCACGTGTGTGTGCAAGCGTGCATATGTATGTATGTGTGTGTGTGTGCGACAGCCCAGGTCTCCAGCACATGCCATACACACACACACACACACACACTCAGCATGTGGAGGCGAGCACAGGCGGGGCAGATCAGCTTGCCATGACAACCGTCTGCTATCTGCGAGGACATAAGGACGGTGATGTACTGTGTCATCCCCACGTGACCACAGTGTGACGACAGGGTTCATGGAGGATGTGCTGCTGAAGAGGTCTTCAACAGGAGGTCCGGGACCTTGAAGCGGATGGTCTTGTGGTCTGGGTGTTGGGCTCCCAGCCGGAAGGTCGTGGGTTAGAAACCCAGTGTTGACCTACCTGTAAGCATCCTTGAGCAAGATGCCTAACCCTAACTGCTCCCAGTGGTTGGTCTCACCTTGCATAGCAGCAATCACCATCTGTGTATGAATGTGTGTGATTGTGAGGCAAAATACTGTAAAGTGCTTTGGATAAAAGTGCTATATAGAAGCAGTCCATTTACTGACAAAACACCATAGAAAATATATGCAGTTGACGTTTATCTGAAGATACACGTCTAAGTCATGGTGAGTAGACCTGGTTGTGAGTAGGACCAGGACATGTCCTCAGACCATGGGCCATACATGGGAAACGTTAGAAAGTTCAGTTGCTACTCGGACACATTCAAAATGATTCTGAGGCTAGTTTAATTTCGCTAGGCTTAATCCATGTTTTACTGTATACACAATACGTATAGTGAATCATGTAGTATACAGTTTATGTATTTTGTGGGCCTAGTATTTTCACCGCTGCTTCGTTGCTGGTAGACGCTGTCGACCTTGAGTCACTTCAGCCGTTGACGTGACTTTAACTAACGTATTTATCGCCTGCTCAGTGAAGCTGCAAATTCAAGCTGTTTTTATGGTTTGTGATTTCGTAATAGTCGCTTTTATTGAACCCGAGACCACATTCAGTAAACAAAAGCATGCACGTGCACACACACACACACACACACATAGTCTTTGAATGTTGAAATATGAGTGATGCTACACGAATGCTTCACTCCCACTGTGAGTAGAACAATACACACACACACACACACAGTCTTTGAAGTGTGGCTGGATGGAGAGAGAAGTAAATGAGCTATGGAGAAATAACAAAAAAACAAAAGAATACGCAAACACCCACTCGAAAAAATGTTATACCGAATATCTCACTACACCTTGTATGTGTGTGTGTGTGTGTGTGTGTGTGTGTTGGTGTGCTTTAGTGAAAGATAATAGAGATTTAATTGCTGTTCAAGGTGCAGTGTTGAGGTTGTTTATTTAAACTGCATCTGTCTTGCAGTAGTATGCAGTAGTAGTATATTGTATTACTGTTATGTACAGTAATAAACCATATTTATACTTTAGTTTATCTATTAATTTAACAGGGGCCATGCAAAACACAACTGCTATATACCGGTATATAATTTACATGTGCAGGAATACATTATAAAAGCAATATAGTACGATACAAATAATGAAATATTAATACAATTAGCTATCTTTACAAACAGTAAAACACATAAACAACAACGTCATACACAAATTACATATACTGTTAGAAAACAGGTTTAGATCACTGATCATAAGATTGGTTTGTCTTGAGGTTATGTTGTTTTCAAACTATAGAAGCATGTGCGTTCTCTGAAACGGTGAGGGAATGTTGTTTAGGAGAGAGAATGTAGCGGAGCAGTCACCCCTGACTGGTGCTATGGGGCCTCATGTATAAAACAGTAGATTCCATCCTAAAACATTATTGTGCATGCCTAAAACTCAGCTAAGCTAACATGCCAGCTGGATGGTTCACAAGTCCATCTGGGGAGCCGTGCATCAAAACTGTCTGTAAACGGCAGTTGATTGGATGAACCATCTGGTTGTTTTTGCTGTCAGAACACCTAACCGCGCCCGTATAGCTATCAGTACGATGCTGATTGGTCAATTCAGTTGCTACTCAAACACATTTGCAATGATTTTGCAAATGTGTTTGAAAGACATTTTCTGGTATTATAAAGCATGTTATTGTTTTACAATACACATGATGCAAACGATAAAGCGTGGGAATGAGCTCTAACGTTTCGAATGATTGATTCATTTGGCTGGGGATTATTATTTTTGACCTGGCGATGTCCCTGTGGTGATGTGTGTTTTACTCACCCGGCGTTTCACATTTCATCTGTTCTATAATCTGGGAAGAGGCATTAAATAGTGATCTCAACATCGGGCGTCGATGATATGCGTGTCTGAAAAACTGCGCGAGCTCACCGCACGGGTGAAAGGATGCGTAGAAATCCGCACATTTTAAAGATTTGTATGTGTATGCACATTCCACCCCTTTGAGGCCACTGGTCTGGTCACCCTATCTCTCTGACTGACTGCCTTGGAACTAGCTAATTAGCTAAAGACATTCATTGGTTCTGTAACTGTAACACTGACATGGAACTAGCTAATTAGCTAAAGACATTCATTGGTTCTGTAACTGTAACACTGATGCCGCTGATGCCTTTAAAACACAGGGGGAGGGGCAGAGAACAACACAGGCCTATTGAAAGGGAGGAGGGGGCGGGCTGAGGGGCGCGGGACGTGTAGAGAGGAAGGCCGACGTTCTGTAGCCAGAGTTGCACAAATGGGCGGCGGCCCCTAAAACAATGAAGTCAGTCATCACAGGAGTGGGATGGGGGGCGGTGGGGGGGTCACACACACACACACACACACACAGAAGACAGCTGCTTCTAATCAGCGATTGACTGCGCTGCACGCCAGGTTCCGTCCATCTGATTGGCCGCCTGCTCCCCCTTCCCCCTTAAAGGCAAAGTGCGTCGGCCTGGGTTGTTGGACAGGACCACCCTGGTCAACTATAGTGCAGATTGTATCCTCATCGATGACCACTCCACCTCATAATACTCAAAGCACTAACTCTCACGTGTTCTATGACGATAATTTATTTTCAGTAAAGCACAAACATTATTAATAATGATAATAAATAAAAACTACGGATTTATTGTTTCAACTGTAAGTAATTGTTTTTGAGGATTGACTGAGATACTGGTAATGTGATAACATGCTGCTGTTCATATAACAAGATGCTGTTACCTGTGTTACATTATTTCTGTTATTGCTATTATGTCGTTTTTACTGGTTATTGTGTTGTAATAGGCTACTGTGTAATGCAATTTTTTTTATCTTTGCTGTATTGTATTGCTGTTATGGTAAAGCACCTTGTGACTCATGACTGTGAAAAGTGTACATTTGACTTAATTACTTATGCTGCGTTCAACTGGAATTTGTGATTACGACATAGGAACTCGTGAAATCAAAGCTTTCAGACAAGTTCTACTTGATGACGTTGACGTGAATACCACAAGATAGGGGCTGTCATGTGGACTCTTTTCATAAACAAGATAAACATGACCCAGTTTGAATGCAGCATTATTTACCACTAGTATGCTAGTAACATGCTTGGTGAGACGAACATGCTAATTCAGTTTTACATTAAACATTTTCTAATAAATGTCAGTTTTTCCGACTGCTATTTATGCGGTGATTGAAGACTGAATACTGTCTTTCCCTTTAACCTTCTGATGGTGTTTATAGCCTAATGTCTCTTGACACAGGTGGTGAGCACGGTTGGAAAGTAACTGATTACATGTAATCAGTTACTTGTAACTAATTACTAAAAAACAGTAACTGTAATCCATTACAGTTACCATCTGAAATAGTGTAATCAGATTACAGGTTATTTCTTAAAAAGTTAATGATTACTTCTAGGACTACTTTAAATTTTAAAAAGGAAGTTTGCAGAAGAAAAACGCGCTAAACAATCCTTTGTTCTTATTAATTTATTAACTTTTCATTAACGACAATCATTAATTGAAATTAAATCCTACTTTAATCTGATCCCCTGAGCAACATAAACGGTTATGAAAATGGAAAGTAATCAGATTGCTAAAAAATGTTGGTAATCCAGAAATAACATTACTAATTACAATTTTAGTCTGGTAACTAGTAACTAACTGTAACAGATTACATTTAAAAGTAACACCGCCCACTGGTACTGAGGTGTCTACAGATCAGTGGTCCTCAAATTTATTTAGCTTCTGCATTTCCCTTGCAGTTATTTAAACAATACCCCTTTGTCAGACACAGATACAAATAAGTAAATAAACAAACCTAAATATAGCATTTGCTCATATAAAAGTATTAAATGTAAAGCCCAAATAAAAAATATAAATATATATAGCTGCTATTATTTTTTACTAAATTGTCGGGATACCCTGTAATACATTCAAGTACCACTAGGGGTAAATGTGTACCCATTTGAGAAACACTGCTATTGTATAGAATACAGTTAGCACTTTCATACTGTAAATGTCGCCCTAGTGACCTAATATCACAGTGTAACTGCACCCTAAAAATTATGTGTTTTTTGAGCTGTAATATAATACATTGCATTTTATGGTCTGAAAACAGAGAAACAGTTAACTATATATGTGGAGTCAGGCTCAGAGCTGGGGTGCAGTTACACTTTAAAGGTGGAGTCAGGCTCAGAGCTGGGGTGCAGTTACACTTTAAAGGTGTAGACAGGCTCAGAGCTGGGGTGCAGTTACACTTTAAAGGTGGAGTCAGGCTCAGAGCTGGGGTGCAGTTACACTTTAAAGGAGGAGTCAGGCTCAGAGCTGGGGTGCAGTCACAATTTAAAGGTGGAATCAGGCTCAGAGCTGGGGTACAGTTACACTTTAAAGTTGTCTGGACTGATTCTCGGGAGTCAAACTAAAGCTCAGGATAGGCTCAGGAGGCCACCATCCCAGTAAGCAAAAGGGACTTGGTGACTATTTCGGACTTGGTTTTAAATGTACAGTATGAGCATGCACTACATCCTAACATCCTACAGTTGTAATTCGTTTTCAGTATCACAATCATGCCATCTCTTAATTAAAGTATATTTGGAGTTTTTAGAAATTGATTAATTATTCCACATTATTTCTTTGAAGGGTGAGAAATTATGAGGGAAGCAAGATTTCTGAGGTAACATAACTTGCTGGAGGTAGTTTGACAGTTTGATGGGTAATTAGGGTATTGCACAATTAAATTTAACGAGAAAGAATGATCCTCCAATCTTGTTAATTGGGCTATATTATCTGCCCTTAAAGTACCATTGTCAGTACGGTTCCATGATGCATTTTCTCAACCAGCTCAACTTAATTCAGGCTTTTTATCAGGCTTCACATCAGAGTTTTAAAAAAAATGAAACCGGTATGTAGGACAACAGTGTGAGAGTGAGAGGCCGTTTGCTTTTACTTACGATAATCATGGACAGTTAAGCATATGGTTTGTAATGGGTAGAGTTGGTGACAAATACAAATACGTTATTCGGATAAGCAAGAATAATGTGTTTTTCCGAATATTTATTTCGAAACAAATATTTAACAAAATATTTGTATTCGGGAAGGAGAGAGAGAACACAGTTTCAAACCGCTTGCATACAGTGGACACGAAGGCTGGCGAATGTGTTTGTGCTCCGCCTGCTTTGCTGACGTGACATGACGAGTAACTACGAGTAGTAGTCACATACAAGTGAATTGAATAGAGCTGTAAAGTTCCAGAACATAATCAGCGCTGTTGACACAAGAGCCGTGGACTTTGATTACTCTGAGCAGATAATATAATATAGCCTATTTCTTCCCATTTGCATTGTGGTCTGAATACGTTTCTGAATTTGTTGCTAGTCACGGTTTAGAATAAAGTCACAAAGGTACAGAATTACCATTTTGGATATTTAAATTCACGCTCTGCTTATTTAAAAATTATGAAAAAGTGTATGAATAAAAAATTACTCGGTAATTGAGTAGACTTTTCACTAGATACTTATTTACTCGCTTTATAACAGTACTTTTACTTGAGTATAGTTTTTGGCAACTCTGCCCACTTCTGCGAAGCACATATAAACATCAAAACTAATATTGATCTTCATAATAATAATAATCCCTGAAAACAAATGTTGTTTACAAATTTTTTAAATTTACTAGAAAATACCTTACAGTACTTTGCCTTGCTTACTCCGCAAACACCTATTCAGTTACCAGAAAGGTTAAAGTTTCACAAAGACTTACCTATTACCACAGACAAGTTATATGTATTTGGACATTATAAACTGTATTACATCCATATAAGAACAGCTGAAGACATAGTCTATATCTGGTGCGATACAGCTATAGGCAAGTTGCAAGCACTCCCACATATGGCAACTAGTCCGCGGGTGTACACATTTGGCACGACACACCCCAACCTTTTCCCCATTGTCCAGGGTTGTTACTCTAATTTTCACTTTTGTGCAAATACAAATAATTTGCTGACAAATATAAATAACAAATAGAAATAGTGGGCTCTCTGCACATCCCTAGTAATGGGCTAAATAAAATGGTAGATGGACTGCATTTATATAGCGATCTAGAGAGTTGGTTTCTGCCATGCAAGGCGCAACCAACCACCGGGGGCAGTTAGGGTAGCAACAGTTAGCGGAGTTTGAACCAGCTCTCTATCACTACCACGACGATCCACCCACTGCAAGTTTACTTGGATGTTACAGTGAGTTCAGGAATTAGCCACACCCTTTAGGTCAAAGGTAGGCAACATACTTCATTTAGTATCATGGTATTTTAGCACTAAACAAAATCTTGAAATATAAGGTTATACATTTTATCATCTTAATTTTTCCTTGATACACCCAAAGGAAGAGTTCTGTGGTTTTCCATATCCAGAAGTATTTTTGCTTATGAAAGTTTCCTCCTGCTCCTGTTCTTGTCTTGTCTTGTCTTGTCTTACCTTATTTTATCTTATCTTATCTTATCTTATCTTGTCTTGTCTTGTCTTGTCTTGTCTTGTCTTGTCTTGTCTTGTCTTGTCTTGTCTTGTCTTGTCTTGACTAATCTTATCTTATCTTGTCTTGTCTTGTCTGGTCTTGTCTTATTTTGTGTTGTCTTGTCTTGTCTTGTCTTATTTTATCTTATCTTATCTTCCTACAGGTGCAATAACAGAACTCAGTGTGTGGTCGTAGCAGGAGTGGATGTGTTCCCTGATCCCTGCCCTGGAACCTATAAATACCTGGAGATCCAATATGAGTGTGTCCCTTACAGTAAGTATACACACTCTTTCTCACACACACACACACACACACACACACACACACACACACACACACACACGAGTGCAAGAATGTGCACACACACACACACACATGCATATAATGTACACGTTTGCTGCATACACATGAAATGTGTAAATGACACAGAACTCTACAGTGTTTTTGTACAAAGTAAATGTTAATATATAAGGTGTTTCTTCTCAGGGACTGTGTATGTATACAGTATGTATGAGTTTGTGTTTGTGAAATATGCCAGATTGTTTTCGCTATTCCACACATATGTCAAATCTGGTCCACGTCTTTTGAAAGGTGCAGCGTACTGCATGCCTCCAGTACATGAATTAATGATATAGCACATTTCATACACAGTGCTTTATATGGGAGAAGGTGAAGTTACTGAAGGTCAAATATATAAACTAATAATAATACAAATAATTTATATTAAATATAATATTGATTAAAAAAAGACATCACACAGTACTTACTCATGTAATACAACATGCATGATCTGTGAAAGTAAAACTAAAAAGTTGTGTTTCAAGCACATGCTTAAAACCGATATAGCAATGGTCAGACCCAATGACATACTTTTATCTGGCTCTGTATGAGATTAAAGCAGCGCTGCTACATGTCTGCTTTCTCTCTCTCTCTCTCTCTCTCTCTCTCTCTCTCTCTCTCTCTCTCTCTCTACAAACTAAATAAGAGATTGGGCCCAGCATTGAGCCTTGTGGTACTCCACAAATTACATTTATCTTCTGTGATGCAAAATCACCAAAAGGTGTTTGTTTTGGTGTATATAGTATATAGCTGAGTATATGGTATATAGCCCCCCCAGAAGTTTGACCTGTCATGACTTTCACTGTGTCGTATACCTAGCTGTGAATAAGCCACATGTATACTAAATTATATTTTATTTTATTATATGAATCAATGAATGATTCAGGTGCCTTTGCAAGTTTTGCCCCTCATATTTGTCAAATGGTGTGGATGTGTGGAATACATTGTACAACTCAAAAGTTAATTTAATTCCTACAAAATGCTATGCAGGAGTGCTTGAATACAGAGGTGTGTTCAGAATTGGTGAACATATCGAATGTTTGCGAACGTTTGCAAACATATTTAAAAAGTTTTCCAGTTACTTAGTGTTGCGATCAAACGGCTTGAGGAGGTAGTTCTCTGCGAACACGCATTGACTCTGGACCAAGGGTCAGAATTCTTTTGAAATGTTTACACAAATCGTTCAAAATTCAAGTACAGAGCAAACATGTTCGCAACGAACGTTCGATTATTGTGAAAACACCTCTCTCAGCGTACCCGACCAAGTGTGCCGTAGCTATGCTGGGCATGCCGCTATCTGCAGCTCATCACTGTCATACTATACTCCTTACTGACGTACTGTACTGTACACAGGACACAGTCCTCTCCTTACAGTAAACCATGACAGCTGTGTTTCTTCTAAGAGCCCGATTCTGGTCCCTGCCTACAAAAGACGGTTTGCTGCAGGCAGGCGCCTTCCATTCAGCTCAGCGTAGCGTCAGCGCTAAGAAAACCCACTCAGATGGATCAGACAGACCCCCCGCAGTGTCTGTCGCCGTTAGCCTGTGTGTATTTTTGTCTTCAGAGAGAGAGAGAGAGAGAGAGAGGGAGAGGGAGAGAGGGAGAGAGAGAGAGAGAGGTGGGGGGCAAGCATCAAAACAATAAAGAAAACATCAACTGTAGGACCCTAGTGCGTGTACATACTGTATATGCACTAGTGTTGTGTGCGCGTGCGTGTTTTCCTTTCCAGATTCACCCCTACAGGAACCGCTTTCTTTTCTCCACAGGGTCCTGATGGAGGGAAGGAGAGGTGGAGGGGTGGAGGGGTCTTAGCTTTCCACTCCTCTTTTTTTTTTTTTGGACGTTCTCTTCTTTTTCTGAACATTTGTGTCGCTGCAGAGTTCTGAAGTCTATTTCTGTGCAAATCTTTTCTTTCTGTCTCTTTCTTGCTGCCTCTCTCTCTTTCTTTCTTTCTCTCTCTCTTTCTTTCTCTCTTTCTTCCCTCCCTTTCTTCACCCTCTGACATTTCTTTCTTTCTCTCCCTCTTGTTTCCTATGCTTGAATAGAAGTGGACCAAAAAGGTAAAGACAATATATTGTAGCATCTTGATCTCTCTCTCTCTCTCTCTCTCTCTCTCTCTCTCTCTCTCTACCCCTCCTCTCTTCCTCTCTTCCACCATTTCTCTCTTCCTCCTGCCCTAGGACGTTGTTTCGTAGTCATGCTGGATGTTGGGGGGGGGGGGGGGGGGGGGGGGGGGGGGGGGGGGGGGGGGGGGGGGGGGGGGGGGGGGGGGGGGGGGGG
>JAODUK010001312.1:24854-36272 GCA_027564635.1 Typhlichthys eigenmanni | reverse complement strand
GTTAGAAGCCTGATAACGACCCATTCATTAGAATCAGGTGTGTTGTAGCAGGGAGACATCTAAAACATGCAGGGTTGTGGCTCTCCAGGACCAGGGTTCCCTACCCCTGGGCTATGTTATCAGACGCCATTGCCGACATCTTAATTTTTTAAACAATTAAACCTAATAGGGTGATGTCAGGTAATTTGGGACATCAGGCATAATGGGACAAATAATAATTTACATAGGTACTCTTTAAATATTAGCAGCCAATCACAAGCCATGTTATGAAATGTTAGCTTTAAATGTCATTTACATGAATCAGTCATATTGGTCTCTAAGGATGGGCTGAGCACAGATTCGTTAAACTAGTCCCATAACTCACATGGTTAATCGTATTGCAGCTGACGTAGTAAGGGTATAACAACAATAAATTGATTCTTTCCAGTTATCCAGACCACAAACAGAGAATCCCTAGATGAAGGTAAAGCCCTGACCTTAACCCACTGACCTAACCTGTGAAAATACAGTATTCTGGATGACCTAATCTTAAATGTCAGACAGAGACCTAACCTCAACCAGAAGGTAGGAAAAATACAGAATTAGATCTAAGCTTAACCAGAAAATATATATTTGTTTTATTCATGTGCTCCGGATAACCGGAAAGTGCCAAAAAAATTTATTGGAGGATATCCTCCTATATTTTTCTATTCCTCGATTTGTCATGGGGTCTACTTAGAACCATTCTTAGTCTGGCCCCTCCCCTGAGACCACGTTGTCAGGGAGCATCTTGCTCCAGACAACACAACCCTCAGGTTCATAGGGGCACACAAACCTCACTACAACAAGGTGATGGTTCCTAGAGGAACCCATACTTTTCATCATGATACAATATTTCATCTAATGTGCCTTTCGTCAAACATTTCCACGTTTTCGGTGAATGAGAATAAAGTCCAACTCACTTATAGAGATTTAATATGGTCTCCATTTTATTGTCAGTTCATCAGGCATAGATTATGACAACCAAATATATCACTGCTAATCATAACAATTAATATAGATATAGCTAAAATTAACCATCTTGAATTTATTTAAATTGGCTTCTGTTCAATAATAGTCCGTTCACCCTGTTAAAACTACACCTCACTGGTTAGATAAATTCATAAGACTAAATTGGTAGGTTGATATGATTTATTAATTTTTCATATTATAAATAAGTATTAGACACACAACCCATACCTCTGATAACATCCCCTTTGTCAAAAAGAAATTTTAAAAAATCTATGTATTTACAGAAGAATAAAATGATAGCTCATCAACAAGGTGCCACACTGTCATAAACTTACATCTAACCGGGGAATGAAAAGAAGTTTGAGCTAAATAGTGTGGGTGTGGCCAAAATAATTGTTTCAATCAAAATATTTCAAAAGATATATATATATCCATATATATCTATTCTGTAGCCTATATGTGTGTACAAAAAAGCAAGTTCACTCTATGAGTAAATACATTCTACTCTACAATCACTAGACAATAGTGTACATTCCAAAACAAAGCACGTCTATGCGATCAGGACTTTGAACAATCACTGGACCTTGACCAGCAAGTGTGTACAGAAACAATGTAAATGTTTGTGTGCATGAGTGTGTGAGATCCTTCTCCGTTTCCTCAGCTATGCTAGAGAGACACACACACACACACAGGCCTGCAGCGCACACACCCATCTTCAGAAAGATCTATTCAGCAGTTATTCTGACCCAACTTGCCTCAGCAGCTGAAACGTGATGCTGGATCTATTTCTGCCCCTCTGCGGCGGTCATCTACACCTCTACTGTGTCAGACCCATTTAGAAGGACTTCTACATGCGTCCTTTCAGACATCTGCCCCTGGTGAAATAAACAGGTGAACAGCTTCGTTTCAGCTCGTGTCAAACGGCAAACTCTCACAAGCCGTTGACAAATGATAATTACAAAACAAGTCATCACTTTTCAGCCTGGGTACCATTTGACCTACCTTCCCTGGTGTCATTACTTGCCAATAAGTCTGCCATCGCATAGCATAACATTAAAATAGTTGGATATTGCATTTTGGGCCAGATTTTGTGAGCTTTCTGATTGGCTACTGACCTTATGCTAATTGTTTGTGGCTGCCGGGTGTCAGGATAGTATATGCGTTCATAGCATAACAGCCAAACTTTGGCTTTAATGCCAATGTCAGGCAGCAAGACAAGGCAAGAGATATGAATGCAAGACTACTCTGGCCTCACTTTTATTAAGGACAACAGAGACCAGATCAGTGCAGTTAAATGATTGCATATCTTGGAGTAATTCCCACCAGAGAGTTCAATCAGTGCCTATTGACCCATAACATCTATTCGCTGTCTACATCATTGACCTAGCGATACCTAATACATCCCCAGTATTAGAGTCCATTAACTTAGTCTTGTGTGACAGTTTGACAACACCTTGACAACTGGAGAAGTGGCATTTACACTTTGTAGAGAAATGCTATGCACCTGTAATAAATGTAAAGGTCACTGCCTTGCTTATGTCATAAATATGTCCCACATTTACACTAGTGAATATCTGGTTAATTACACAACGGTTTTACAGTAGTTGTTAACATGGGGGTTGCAACAGAGTTTTTTGGGGACCACAAGTCAACATGCCTTTTTTACAAAGCCCTTAATTATTTAATAGTGTAGGCTTTCCTTCACTACATACAATCACTGGCATGAAACATCTAGCATACTGCTACTTTGTCTAGGTGACTGTGGTGTGTGTACATCTACAGTTTAGGCTTTGAAAAATGCTAGTTATGGTCCCAAATCCTCTGATCCAGTGTCTGAATACTAGCTGTGTGTGTATGCATGTAAGCATGTGCCAAGAGACCCTGAGTTGGATGCGTTTGAGTGTATTGCTTGTGTGTTTGTGCTTCTCACGACTTTGATGTAGGCTACAGTACCGTATACAAATGGTGGCGGGGTGAAACTGAAAGTGAATCAAACTTTAGTAATCAAGTTGAATCGAATGGATGCCTTTTACATTTGACCAACAATGTACCAGTATGTGAATGCCGGTTATGTCATTTCAAGATGATTGTTTGGGTTCAGATAACATTCCTTTACAATTATTGTATGAGAATATGATCATAGTTTGTTATGGTCAAAATGAGAGGAATATACAAATATAAAACTAGATCTACTGAATTATATTCTCACAAACTTGCCTCAAGGAGAGGACATTTGTATTTCAGAAGAGAATGCCAATTGAAAGAAAGCCTTATATAACCACCAGACCCAAAATTCACTTTGTGAACACGCTCCATTGGGAAGTGTCAACAGTCATTGCCTCTTAATAATAGGCGTAGACCTCTGGCCAGTTTTGAAACCAACCAATCAGTGTCTTTTGATCTCTTCACATAGCTCTACCACCATTTTGAAACACGCTTGACTTTAGCATCAGCGCACTTAGCCACCCTGATTGGCCCGCCAGCTGTAAAAAAGCTAATGCAGACGGCATTTACAAACTATAATCTCAGTGAAAAAAATGCAATTAACATTTGAAATTTGATGACGTATGAGCGTACCGAGTGCACCGATGAAAACCAGCCAGGTCCTGGGGTGATTTTTAATGGATATGAAGCGTAGTTGTTTTCAGTCCATAAAATTGTTTATAAAAATGGGAATTTTGTCAATATTAACACCAGCATTGATGTGTCTCATCACATATTACTTCATTTACAGCTCAAAAATACATTTTAGGGTGCAGGTACATTTTATTAAGGCTAAACCATTAGCCACTAAGCTAGTGGTTTTAACTTTCCACCAGGCTATGTCACAGAGGGTAGGATCAAGGGGTGAGCCTGTGACTGCTCACACGTTTGTCTTGACTGGAGGAAAATTAGAATGCTGACCACTGAGCTATGACCGTCTTGTCTTATTAATGTTGGCGCCATCTGGAGAGAATGAGAGCGAGAGCGAGAGAGAGCGAGATGACTTGTGTTTGAGTGAAAATGTCCTTCGTCAATCCTGGATGGTTCCATTTAAATGCTTTTGGCACATACAAGTATAAACAAACCTGATATGCTGCGACAGTCAGGGCAAAACTACAATGCATTCTTCAGAATACTGTCCATGTAATTGCACACACTGTACAAGTACGTGGACAGTATTGTACAATGTTATTATTTAATGTTCCATTTCCCACTGACATCCCGGTTTGACAACAGTTTATAAGTGTCAGTCATGTGAGTAGATCTTGGCAATTGTGTGACCTATGCTTGGAAAGCCCAGCCCAGATATGAACTACTGACTGTAAGCACGGACCAGATCAAAAATGAAGCTTTCTTGCAGATGCCACACAACCTCCAAAAGGTATTTGCATTTTATAATAGATTTGTAATGACTTGTCCAGAGTAACTACTAGACCAGAGTTGAATTCCTGCCCTTATTGTCGTACACATCTGCAGTAAGGTTGTATTCCAAGAATAAAGTTTCATTCCTGAATTTCATATCACTTAGATATTTTAAATCCCTTCACTCTAGCGAAGTGCATCCATTCAACAAAACCAATGTAGGGTGAAGCCAAGTAACCGCCAGCTCACATGGGAGGTTTAGGGTGAGGGTCATGTTCAAGCCCTTTAACTTTGTCTCTTCAAATCAGCCAATGGCAAATTTCAATCGCAATAACCTCTATTGGGCGGTTTCCACGCATTCTCACAGAGTATTCACAGTTGAGCAACTTCATTTAGTTGAACAATATTCTGACACCATTTCAATAGTCAAACCAAAACAACACTTTTCTACAAAACAAACCATTTTTGGGGTGTCTAGTTACTCTTTAAGCTTTCACAAAATATAAGCGAAGCAGACATTTAAAACTTTTTTATGCTGTAGTTGCAGAAATCACTTCAGGCGCAGTGTGGCTAAGAGCAGCGCTGTTACCATAGTAACTCTGAATTCCTCCCAGTGAGACAGCCTGCTATCCAGAACGAAGTCACTCAGATTGACAGATGGGGGTGTCAAGTACTGTGGGCCTCACCAAGGCTTGAGATGACAAAACCAAAACTATGATCAAATCAAACATTATTTTAACAAAGAAAACTCTATGCAGCTGCAGACTTCCACAAGCTATATATATATATACCAGCTTGCCTTATTTCGTTGCTATTAGATTATAAAGTGGGCTTGCCTTATGAATAATTTCTTCTGTCCTTTGTGGGTGATGTCAGAGAGAGAGAGAGAATATTTGAATCAGATAAACCTAAAGAAATATGGATCACCATCAACAGCAGCTTTGTGCTATGAGTTTGTTTGCGCTAACTTGCGTGTGTGCAAAGAGTGAGAAGACAGCATTCACAATTGTATACACACACACTACTGTACTGTACGTGTGCGTTTGTCACAACAATATTCCCTGCCAGCAGTGAGACAATATAAAATGTGCTTTCTGACGGGATAGGGGTGTGTTTGTGTGTGTGCGTGCGTGCGTGCGTGCGTGCCCATACACGGAAGGAAAGTGAGGAAGGTGGGTTAGAAGGAAGCATGACTATTCCAACAGCATTACTGTAGATTATTAATAATAATAATATTAAGAAAGATACTATTGCATCTCCTAGAATTAGATTCAATTGCTTGGTGTATATAAAACTGGAAGAAAGCTCTTCATCATCTTACAGTTACATTTCACGTCATAATTCTAAAATAATTTATAACCAACGTTAACTATATTTTTTTGGCATATTTACATAAATACATCATATAGTAATATTATTGTCGTCAAGACAGCGTTATAGAAACATAGACTATATATATGTCTACAGTCGTGTTATAGCCACACGTACATACACACGTACACATACATATACAATCGGAAAGAGCTATTGCGATGCCGCACTGAGCCAACCTCTGGCCAAAAGGTTCGCTCCGAAACCAAGAGTTCAGGTGTATTGCTATGAGAAAGTTCAGCCCAGCCTCACGCACGCCAAGCTGAAAAGTCACAATAAAACCAAAAGTATTGCTTTCCATGTTGACGATCTCCTCCACTGCCACGTTATCTGGGAGCGGCGGGGAGGAGAGTCCATTACAGCCAGGAGGCCGGGAAACAAAAGAAAAAAGTGGAGCATTGTGTGCTGTCAAGAGGTGTAAAAACTACAGCTGCTGCTGCTGCTGTATCTATCTGTGAGGCAGGCGTCCTGCTTAGAGAGACACAGAGAGAAGCTCCTGGGAAGAAGGGATTTGGTCGGAGGTGTTTGTTCTCCAACCAGACAGAGCCTCTAGAAGTCAGAGAAGAGATCTTGTGGGCCCAGGTGTATGATAAATGGAGCAATGGTACGGGGCTGGTAGAAGGGATTGTCAATAAAAAGGCCACCTACAGTAGAAGCACAAGGAGAAGAGCAGAGGGAGGAGCCCAGGTTAATAAACAGATATGGTACACTGAGAGGGAAACTGCTTTCTAAAAATGGAGACCCTTGGATAAGGTACCTAAACGACACACACCCCAATATAACTGATACTACTGTACTAGAGATAGTTACATGATTACATTTTGTTTTTCTAACTTTGTAGGTGAAGGTTTTGTTAATGGGTGGACCTTCTGGACCTGATTTCTGAGAGATAAACAGATATATACACACACATATACAGTACATACATATATCTATATATATACACACACATTATATATATATATATACACACACATACATACATATTATATATACACACATATATATATACATATATATATATATATATATACATATATCTATATATATACACACACATTATATATATATATATACATACATACATATTATATATACACACATATATACATATACATATATATATATATACACACATATATACATATATACACACATATATACATATACATATATATCTATATATATATATATACACACACACACATATATACACAAACATATATATATATATATACACACACACATTATATATATATATACAGTATATATATATTTATTAATATATATATATACACTAATACACATATAGGTAGGCTACTGAAGATTTAACAACGTAGGACTTGGTTTCTTTGGGGATTCTTTTAGGAAAGTCTAATTTAATAGAACATGTTTGTTATAATGTTACTCCAAGAACTTCAATGAGTCTTGGAAAGTCAGTATAAAATCAATTTCAGGTTGGAGGCCTCATAATACCTTTGCTTCTTTGCTTTTGTAAAAAGCACTTCCAGCAGTTCCAGCAGTCTTCAGAAATAATGAACTGAAATGTTTTGAGTCCAGTTTAGAGACAGCAGGACTTACATTTGCATTAAATAGAGGGATTTATGAAAATTCATACAATATTGTTTCCATTACTAAAGACAAAATGATAATTCTGTAAACATGCATGAATGCTGCAGTGATGTTGATTGCAGTAGTATTGGCTGCATGCTGTACACAGTACTGTGCAAATGACAGAATACTGGTAAATCTCTAGACTCCAAATGTCAATCTAAAATTAAAAGAATGGATAACATGAATTAAACTAGCACACACTTAACCTGCTGTGTGTGAACCTAGACTATAACCAACCTATTCACATACTGTAACTAGAACTAAAAAAGAGAAAACAATAAAGGCTTTACAATTATATAGTTAAAATTAAATGAAATGGAGCTACCAACCATTGTATAAAATATTGGGTCCTCTAATCCAATAGCTACGCCTCATAGCCATAACCATAGAGACGTCTGCAGCGGCTATCTCTTGTTTAAATGCCATGATTCAGCGACAGGCATAATGTTATGTTCGAGCATATCTCCGAACTCGGAAGTTCCGACTTGGAAAAATAATAGAAAATTCCCCCTCATCACGGAATTCCATGTCGGAATCACAGGCAAGGTTTCTCAACACAGAGTTCCGACTTAACGTCATAGCAACATGGCTGCCCTCACAATCAAACAAATTAATATTACAAGTTTTAAACTCTTTACATGTAAAAACATCAAAATACAATTTCAGATTTAGCAACACAACTGTAAAAACAACTTTAATTGTGTTACTGTTATGTTGTTATTAGCGGCTACAGTGAACAAGGTTAAAAACACCACCAATGTCAATAGTTCATGATGCATATTAGGCTTGATGGTCCGGCGTTTTCTAACCTCACACCAGCTCTGGCTGACATGACCAATGTTGGGACAGTATGGAGGGTTGTTAACTGACCACAAGGAACAGAGTTGGGCTTACAGGGGTCCCATTTAGGGAACGTAGGGGGCTTTCAACACACTTTTCAGTGGTTCAGCACGTCCGGTCATTTGTTGAAGAATATGCATGTATGCAAAATCAAGAAATAAAAAATGAATGAATGAATAACATAAAGCACCGCACTAACAGTGAGCAACACCTTTCTGTGTGACCGTGGTTGCTGCTTTCCATTCCACACTGTGTTAAAGCGAGTATAATGTAATTTGACAGATATAAAGGATGTATTTCTTCCTGTAATGTGCTCCAACTGTGTATCATCGAATTAGCTCATCCAAAACTCACCGTGTGCGAAGGGATCGTCGATCATGCCTGCTGCCAAATGTGTACTTTTTAGGGATGCATGGATCTGGATTATTTTTGACGATTCCGATCTGCTTCCGATCTATCGGTGCATCCCTAGTTCTTTTTTCGAGAAATTAATCAAATCTACATGTAATGTATGTGACAGTTTATCGTACCCAGGGCCAATCCTCCGTTCAGAGAACCAGGGCTACCCTGTGACCTAAATGTTCTGTGGGAAACCACATAAATATCCATCAATGTAAGGTCGGCTTCAGTACTGGAGGTGGAACATAACAAGTCATTACTAAATTCCTGTCTTGTTCCCTGAATACTTTAACACTGCTGTGTTGAGGCAAGGCAGGACTGATCTCAGTCTCGGCTGAGATTTGATTTCTGTGCACAAGGCAGTGAATGAGGGTTGAATGCCAGTTGCTTAAGGGACCAATAGTGGAATCAGGTGACAGCATTGCAGGTAATGTCAACTCCAACTGTCAAAATGGAGGCCGCTACTATGTCTAGACCAGAGCCATGGAAATAACAGTTACGGCAACGAAAGACTGAAATTGTCAATGGTCACATGGTTCGTGGAGGCTAAACCTATGGCACAATAATTCCAAGAAGTGCTTGGTAGGCAGTTTGAATACATACATACATACACAGATATAACTTTTTTTGTAAATAATAGTCAATAAATGCACCGATTTACATTTAAAATAGAATTTATAGAGTACTTTTAGTATTTAGGCTAACTTCCGGGAACTATTTTGAGGCTCCACGATCTGCCATTGCTGTGGAAAAAGGTCCTTTGGAGTGAACGGATATTACGTAACTGTTATTTCCATGGCTCTGGGTTGGCCTAACTGTTCTTTCCATGGCTCTGGTCTAGACCAGCCCTTTTTAAGTGTACACTCAGGGATGTATTATCAGATATACACCAGGCAAGTGTTCAGCTTTTATATGAGATAAAACTTTATTATTTTTCCACATTGTGTAAGAATCCCTATACATCCTTCACACAGCTCACACAGATTTTTACAGAGAATGTGTGTGCGCGTGTGTGTGTCTGTCTGCGCGCGCGTCCAAATTGCAAAGGCGTAAATCACCAGCGAAAAACACAAAATCATAAGGTTGATATGGTTATATCTCAATTGAGGTAACAATTCACAGTAAAAATCCTTCAAGATTATTTTCATCTCAAAGTGATATTGAACTTTTTGTGTTAAACCCACATCTCTACATTGCTTTCTTACATGCAGTAAACATTCACACTGGTGAATTTAGCTGAAATTCTAATTTTAGTAACTACCTAATGAATGACTCAGACACAATTAGAGGGTTATTTTTTTAACGCCACTGATGAAACAAAACACGATCACAGCACTGACCACTGACTATCGTTCAGCTGTGCCGATCTAGGCCGACTACCAAAAATGCAATCTTTAATTTATTTAACCAGTAGAGGGCAGTATTTGACGATTAACACAAAAATAAGTGATCGATGCAGGCAGACTAGAGAGATCAGACTGCATTGGTTTATGGGTTTATGGGTTATATTTTATGTCACGCTCGCAGTCAACAGATGCTTATTTCTCTGCTACAGTTAATGGAAACATGCGATGGATGATTGTACATTAAATCTGTTGATATGTAAACCAACGTTGTTGGCGAAGATGAATGCAACTCTCAAATTACTTGATAAGCAGTCTGGTTTAGAACCTGCTGTGTGAAACTACACCAGTTTGTACTGGTGTAGTTTTACTCAGCCGAACAGCCGAACCATGAATATCATGGCGCTGTAATTGCTTAAATACATTTACATTCCAGGTAATGAATAATATGGTGCACACCACAAGGACCAGGTTGGGACAGCAAACAGAAACCAGCTTCCTAAGGTGTCTTTCTTTGGAGATTGGGAAGAACCAAAAACGCACACTGTACTGTAGCATGACCAATGGATTAATTTAATACTGAAGATCAGCGTGTGGATTAATATTGAGGTAAGCAAGCTAGAGTAATGGGTTTAACAAAAGGTCAATTATGCTTTAAGAACTTAAATCTGCAGTATTTTATCATACTCATAAAAGTGTTGGTAAACAGTAAGAAAACAACAACAACAACAACAAAAAAGCATGAGAAAAACAAAAACAAATCTTCCGATTAAGTCCTCAATCCCCATCTTTGATATTGTAGGAAGGAAAAAGAAAAAAAAAAGCAGACCGAGATTTCATTCTGGAACAAGCTAGGTGTGTTTGTTTTGTATGTCCCCTGTGCTAAAAGAAGTGGTAATGGGGGACGGGGTAGGCGGGCACTTTCATGACAGGCAACAGTAGCATTCTCTTGGGCATACCTAGAGGGAGACATGAAAACAGCTCTGCATGAGACCAGGGCAGCAGCAATGCAAGCCCTCCTGCGCTTCACTACACACACAAACTAATAACAGGAAGGTGTGCGTGTACGCTACTAAACTACACACTAAACTAAATACAACACACACACACAGAGGATTGAACAAACTAATAACAGAAAAGTGTGTGTGTGTGTGGTGTGTGCTTGTGGGAGTGTGCGCGAGCGTGCGTGCATGTGTGTGCCTACTGCCTCATCGAGGATGAGGAGGAAAGGAGAAAGGCTTCACAGCATAAAAAGACATTTGATTTAACACAAAATGGCAGAACGTTTTTCTTCTGCATGCTGTATGAATAGACGTGGGCATCCAATGTGAAAGCCTGGAATGTCTAAGATGTGTTCTAGCATATTCTGTGCTGAGATTGCTTCAGTAGCCGTTAGCCCTGTTAGTGCAGTTAGCACTGTGTGGACCCTGGGATGCATGTGCTTCAGTAGCCGTTAGCCCTGTTAGTGCAGTTAGCACTGTGTGGACCCTGGGATGCATGTGCTTCAGTAGCCGTT
>JAODUK010001312.1:0-24754 GCA_027564635.1 Typhlichthys eigenmanni | reverse complement strand
AGCAGTGTTAGTGCAGTTAGCCCTGTGTGGACCCTGGGATGCATGTGCTTCAGCAGCTGTTAGCAGTGTTAGTGCAGTTAGCCCTGTGTGGACCCTGGGATGGTTGTAATTCATTTCCAGTGTTTTGTGTCCTACTGATCATGTTAAAGCAGCAAGAGCAGCCAGAGAGCAAGTCCAAACAGACACGTAGCGTAAAAACTATACATGAAAATGGTCAACCTGACAATTATAAATATCAACTTGTGGGCATAACCATACAGAAGCATTTTTTTGGCCACCAACTACAGTATGTAAAATATAAAAACTGCTTTATAAAATTGAAAGTAATTTTTAAATCAATGCTTTCATAGACCTCCATCCCAACAGCTTCAATTTTGTTCTAGAAGAAGATCCCCTAAGGTGGTATAATCCATGTGAAAGTTGAAAAGTTCAAATCACTAATACGGCAAGTCTTCAAAGGTTAGATGATTATTGAAGTTATCGATTGGATTCATGATCCAATTTCCTCTCTGGGGTTTCATTAACATTTTTGCTGCAGCATAGTTTGAGTTTAGTTCTTTTCTTCCACTGCGTCAAACAGACCTATCGCCAGATCACATGACAAGGACCTTGTAGAGGCCAGGACTAGAGAATTAACAACAACATGTCAATGGTTGTATTCTAGCACCAAGAAACAACCCCTTTGTGAGCGTTAAAAAGAATGGTCAGTTATTCTTGCGTCACATCCAAATGCATTGTGAAGCAAAGCGTAGTGCTATGGCTTTATTGAGACGAGGCACTTTGTTTATGTTCCTGTTTAGGGAGCCAGGGCTGTGTAGAAGTAACAGACTATTTCTTTCAACGGTAAGCGAGCGAAATGCGAGGAGATATTTGCCAAAAAGTGTGTTAGCTTATAGTCACTCAAACAGAATTATTTTGGGGTAGAATTACGCCCGTTATCTTTAGGTTTTACGATACATATAGACAGGCTATTAAGAAATAGGTCTAGTTTATGATCTGCTGTTCTGCGCCACAACTTACGGATATGGCTGGAACATACAGTAGACTACTCGCCGTGTCTACTCCAAGTTTAGAGGGCGGTGCAAAGAGCTGATTACGTCATCAGCCGCAAGTTCAGCACATCCAACATAAAATGTGATGGTACAAGCCTGCGCCAACTGCAGTCTGGCCGCGCTCGCTAACGTACGTACATAAGGCCCCTTGTGTTTTCAATGCACAGGTTAAAGCAAACTTACTGACCAATCACTTATTAGAAAACACCCTTTTACATAGCTACACTCATTCAACACCTGTTTCACCAAGTAACAATGACTTCAAATGTGAAATAATAATCACAACATTAAATATTCATCTCTTTTGGTCCACTAGATTTAAACATTTAACACATTACTAATGTTAAAATATCACCCTCCCCCACCCACCCAAAAATATTTTTACAAGGTAATACTGTTTATCTTCTGAGCTGAATGAGCAGCAGCTAATGCTACGTTCTCCAACAGAATCTTGAATACACCGGGACGTTTAACACACCTTGACACCTCCACCAAGCGAGAACACTGGGGGCCTAGTGACTGAAATCAAACGCGCCCTTTCCGCTCCCCACCATAACCAGCTGAACTGAGGTGTGCGTTCAGGCTGGTGTGCAGAGGTTCCCCTCAGGGGGGTGCTTAAGGTCAGCCCCGGAGGCCTCAGTCCAGACTCCCCCTCGGTACACAGATGCCATTCAGCTCCCCAGTCCAGACAGACTAGCCTCTCAGCGCCGTGCACACACACACGTGCACACCCCGGCTGCACAAGGCCAGGCCTGTTGTGGTGTTCGTGCATGTGTGTGTGTGTGTGTGTGTGTGTGTGTACTCATGCTTGGAGTGTGTGTGTGTGTTCCTGTGTGTGTACAGTATGCATGTGTGTGTATGTCATGTGTGTGCGTGTCCGTGTGCGTGTGCATGTGTACAGTATGTGGTCATGTGTGCGTGCTAAAGAGGCAGCGTGACGAGGAGCGTAATAAGGGCGAGCACAGAAGAGTGATTTCTGAATGGCACTCGTACATACACATAAATACACTGTAAACATTTTAACGGGAACAATGTCATTTTCCGAATAGGGGCAAAACACAGAATATTGTGTGGATGTAAACGTAGCCACCGTCTATATGCTGGTCATGTGTTCCTGTTGTCAGTTTAGGTTTTATTTGCTGGGGAGTGTCTGGACTACCTACTGAACGCGTATGCTGTGTGACAGACAGGTGTCAGGCCGTGCAGCGACGCGAGGTGCGACGGTGTGTGCGTTCATCTGAGCACCATTAGCGAGTGTGAATGTGTGAGTGGTGCACGGTAAAGATCCAGAAACAGAACAAGAGCTTGACTAACGGCACAATCACCAAGAGACAGGGAGGCAGGTACAAGCAGATGGGTAGTCAGCGGTGTGTGAACAGCCAGCCTAAACGTTTCTATAGCTGCAGCTGCATCACAATACAAATAGACCTGCCTGTAACTCCTCCCTGCTCTGAAATACTGGTGCAGTACTTAGTGTAACCCTACCTGCTCCTAACACTAGTTTAGATTTGTTGAATATAATTTTAAAGAGTAGCACTGTGGGGAATGTAGGCAGCAGAAAGCGTGGAGAGATACTATAGACAAAAAGGCAATGTAAAGAAAAAGAGTGGAGGATTAGGAAGATTATGGGCCGATTTCCTGTACTGGGAAAAAGCCTAGTCTTACAATAACACCTTTTTTTTCCAATGGAGATATTCAGTGAATAAAACAGGATACGGTGCCATAGAAAATATGAATATGTTAAAATATAGACCAAGTTTAGTCCTCCCATTTCCCCAATTGACTGTCAGCCAGCTAAAATAGACAGCTGATGTTCTAATATCATAATACTACGCTCAGGAAGATAAAAGGGCGTAAAGGCCGCCGCCCACTGGCGGTGTCCCACTGCGATGCCCCGTTAAAAAATAACTAGTTCTAAAATCCTGGCGTCACTTGACCCGCGTCGACGCCTTCAGTGGGCGACAGCCTTCATGCTTTAAAGGTGGAGTCAGTCACTCTGAAGGAGGATTGTTGATAACTTAACTAGGGACGAATAGTTTTTCCAGTCCCGATACCGGTACAGATACCAGCACTTTGAGTATCGGTCGATACCGAGTGCCGATCCATTTCCAGTGTTAAATTGAGTTTTAAGTTAAGTTGCCAAGTAAATGACAGCCAATCTCTATTATAGGGTTAGGGTTAGGGCTGATGAAATGAAGGAAAGCAAAATGGAAGGAAAGGGGGGCGGGGGGGGGAGGACATCCATCAGAAGTCTGACTTTACTTTTAAAGCCCTACATCCCTTTATCTCACTGTGTGTACTGTGTGTGTGTGTGTGTGTGTGTGTGTAGTGTGTACCATAGGCTGGGGAAGCGGCAGCTGGATTGTATCCGTAGGGTGCTCCGAAGCCTGGTGGGAGACCAGATGTACACACTGTAACACACACAACAATATGACCAGATGTAACACATGTATCAGACAGACAGACAGACAGGGGGTCATGTATCTGGGGTGACGTATCAGACAGACAGACAGACAGACAGACATGTACCTGGGGTGACGTATCAGACAGACAGACAGACAAACATGGGTCATGTACCTGGGGTGACGTATCAGACAGACAGACAGACAGGGGTCATGTACCTGGGGTGACATATGGGGGCGTTGGTGTGCTGACGAAGGCCCCGGCCCTGGCCAGAGCCCTGCCCCTCCCCCGCGCCACCTGGGCCGCCACAGCAGAGGCTGCTGCAGCTGCAGCCAGGGCTCCTTTGGTCTGCACACACACACACACACACACGTTAGCACCACTGCTCTCACACACAGGGCAAGAACTACAACAACACTCAGCAGGAGAGAGTAGAGAGCAGTGCACCCCAATCTACCCCTCCCTCTTACATTGAGTGTGTGCATGTGTGTGTGTGTGTTCATGTGTGCATGTGTGCGTGTACATGTGTGTGTGTGTTCATGTGTGTGTTCATGTACATGTGTGTGTGCATGTGTGCGTGTGTTCATGTGTGTGTGTTCATGCGTGTGTTCATGCGTGTGTGTATGCGTGTGCGTGTTCATGCGTGTGCGTGTGTTCATGCGTGTGCATGTTCATGCGTGTGTTCATGCATGTGTATTTGTGTGCATGCGTGTGCATGTGTGTGTGCGTGTGTTCATGCGTGTGCGTGTACATGCGTGTGCACCTGAGGCATGATCTTCTTCTTCTTGCTAGCAGCAGCGTTGGGACCAGAGAAGAGTTTCTCCAAGGCTGCCAGCGCTGCACTGGCCTTGGCTACCTTCTTATTAGGCCCCGCCCCTCGGAACCTCTGTCCGTCTACCTCCACCTGTCTCTCACACACACACACACACACGCACACCCACACACACACACAAGCCAATCAGCTTGCCAGCCAGACAGCCAGGCAGGCAGTGATCCACTCAGCCAATCAGAGGGCAGAACAAGACAGCTTGTTTAGGGACACCCTGCTGTCAGCCAGGATTGCTAATCAATCAGCGGAGCAATGGAGCGGCAAGGTATGAACAAGAGCAAACAAACAAATAAATAAATAGAACAGTATACTGTAGCATGTAAAAATACCACCAGCTACAGTAGCTTGTTCAGTTCTTGTCGAGTGTGTACGGGATTGTGTTAATCAGCAATAACGTATAATACCGTGTGTGTATGCCTGCTAACAGCCCCATATAGTATCATCATTACATTTTCAATTTTGGACTTCCTCCCTTCAAGCTGAACGTTCTGATTCAGCTCGTTATTATTTAAAATGCCCCCCAGCTCGATTGGCTGCTTGATAGGTCACAATACATAAATTATGTCACGTATGGGGGCAAATTACTTTATACAATGTGTATTTTTGGCTAAATGACACGTTGGAAGGAAAATAAGTGCAGTGTCTGTGTGCTTTATTCCGTTCCGTGTGTGCCTGACCTCCATGACGAAGCGCTTGTCATGGCTGCCTCCGCTCTCAGAGATGAGCTCGTATTTGAGGCCTCTCCTCTTCTCGTTCAGCTCCATGACCGGGTTCTTCCCGCTGGCCGTCAGAATGGGACCCTGAGTTCGCACCTGCCAGAACAAAAGTTAAAGTGACTCTATATAGATGACGTTCTGCCACTAGATGTCACACTAGAGCACCAACACACGTACTACTCTAACACGTGCGGCCGGCCCGGCCATGTTAAGCTTTAGTAATGTGTTGCTATATTAAGGTTTAAAACAACAAATGTTTTAAACGTTACAAATATTTAAAACTTTTAAACCGGTTAGTGTCCAGCAGTCTGTCCACCACAATATCACATTGTACACCTTCGGTCTGATCAGGATTAGTACCAAATTTGGAAGGGAAAAGTGTGTGCGTGTGTATGTGTGCGTGGGTGTCAGTCAAAGATGGCGGTGCCAGAGCCAGCGGAGGGTTTGTCCACACACACACATACATGTTGTCTATGGCGTGTGTGTGCGTGCACGCTGACCTCCAGTGTGTTGGACCCGTCAGAGGTGTGTGTGGGGTTATTGCTAGCGTGCGTGGAGGAGTCACTCTTTCCTTCGCCGTCCGACTTCTCGTCCGAGCTCATGGGGTCCAGGTCGGAGTCGAACCCCGTCTGGTAGCCCATGGCCTGCAGGACCTGATGGCACAGAGGGGAGGGGGAAATGCTGCGTTTTCAAAACTGCCCCTGCTCTGGTAAATGTTCATGTGACACCACCTGCGCTGCCGTGTTGCGAGTCATTGACGTGAAGTGTGGTTTCGATTTACGTCTGTCGCGGTTGATACTAATGGTGGGTACAGTAATAACAGCAGCGTTTCTCAGTAGATGCTGCTCCTTTATTTATGTGCCTGAGATTGTCACGAGTGTCCGGGTCCCGAAAAATAGGCTTATCTGTAAAACACGCATCCTCCTATTTACGCCTCGCTTGATTGAGCAGGATTAAAAAAAAAAAAAACTACGTGAGTTGTTCTGAATTTCGGTTTCGATTAATTACTTTTCGGTAAATCGTCCAGCCCTAGTCAATCGTCACATAATTTGCAGGTGATTGACCCACCGACGTGGTCCAACCAATCAGGACAACAAATGTTTGTCTGTGATTTGTTTTTTTTACTTGGGTACCAACAGAAAACCAATCAGAATAGCATATGTTATTCTGTGATCTTTAAACTCAGGTACTACCAGACATACCAGCCACCCACTCAACCAATCAGAACAAGGCCAGCGTGGAGATGATTGTCAGAACACAGGCCCTAAATAGCAGTCTGCACTCCTGACCCGCCCACTAGCATGCTGATTTGCTCTGGGCTACTGCCGATTGGCCCAGTGGTTCTCTGTGCTGCTCAAATGGTTTTCAATTGAGGGTTCACAGACTGCAGCGCAGAGCAAATCGTATATAGGCGGCTCCTGTACCAGGCTAAATCAGGAGGAGTATGTGAAACCAGTTATTTAGCTAGTACCCTGCGTGTCATGACTCATGTACTGTTCATTACGCAGGCAGAGCCTGACCGCAGGATCTGACCCAAATATGTGATTGTGTTCCAGCTGTTAAACCAGACACCAGACAGACAGGAGAGTACAATATCAAAAGTGTGTGTGGGAGATAGAGAAGGGGGGAGGGGGGGTGAGAGAGAGTGAGAGAGCGAGAGAGAGTCTATAATGGGAATGGGGGGAAAAGAAAAGAGGATTATCCTGTTGTGGAGACCCTCTTTGTCCATAAACCACTTTGGGATTACAAGGATTTGTCCACTTTCATCCCCATGGCAGGCGTGCACACACACACACACACACACGCACACACGCGCACACAGACACACTCGTGCATGTACATAAACATACACTGTAAACAACCATGAACATCACTAAATGTGTGTACATTTCTAAGAATAATACAAAAATAATAATAAAGGGTCACAAGACCCCTCATCTCATTATCTCTCTCACACACAGACACACACACACACACACCGTAACCCTTAACGCTAAAAGTAAATATGGTTTTATTGTCATTATCTCACACATATACATGTACAGTGAAGTAGCATTAGAACACACACACACTCTATACGTTTACAGTAAGGTTTTTTTTTTCTACATTTGTAGACACACACACACACACACACACACACACGTACGTACACGTGCACGTGCACACACCTTGGCGGCCACGTGCAGCTTGGCGGTCTTCTTGGAGGAGCCCGAGGCCTGGTAGGGGGTCCCGTCCAGGTCCACAGACATGGTGAAGACCGGGGCGTGCACCGGGCCCGACTGGGACAGCAGACGGTACTGCAGGCCCGGCCGGATCTGGTTCAGCCGCATCAGGGCGTTCATGGGCTGGTTGGAGTCTATGGCTTTACTGTCCAGCACTGGGGGGGGGGGGGGGCACACGTTGTCATGGTCACTCTGTGAGGACTTAGGTATGTACTGTACGTACACAGTACAGCACAAGCTGCTAAGTAATGTACTACCAAACAGTATTTCGTTCAGTTGTATGCAAGAAGTTGAGGAGAGAAAGTACTTTGAGGAGAACAGACACACACAGTATCCACCTCTCCTTACACTCTGTACCTACCTTTTCTGAGGTTCCTCTTCATCTTCTTAATGAGGTCTTTGTCCTCCATTGCTCCATCCTCATACGGCCTCTTCAGACCCATGCCTGGAGAGAGAGAGAGAGAGGGAGAGAGAGAGAGAGAGAGAGAGAGAGAGAGAGAGAGAGAGAGAGGGAGGAGAGGGAGAGAGAGAGACAGAGAGAGACAGAGAAAGATAGAGAAAGAGAGAGTGAGAGAGACACAGAAAGAGAGGGGGAGAGGGAGAGAGAGAGCGATAGAGACAGACAATCAACCCTAGCTATTGTGCTTCACAGACACACACAAGCTGCCAGTGCATCACATCACAAGGTCAGATGCAGCAGAACGTGTTGCATTTGTTGACCCTTAATTCTGTTGCTGGTCCCAATTCACACTTATTAGGATTCTTCTGTATTTGTTGTGATGTGTCTAACAGAGCAGCACTTCAGGACGATGGTTACATCTCAACTGTGGGTGTAAACATTTCATCAGTGCTAACGTTACTATGACAGAATGTTAGCAGTGATTCAACGGTGGTGAATAATTGAGACAGGCAGACTGTCGAAAGAGATGAAGCACAGTCTGGGAAACAAACAGATGTGTAGACACTGAAACTGGACGGACGGACGGACAGACAGACGCACCCACCCACCTTCTTTGTCAGACCAGGGGTATTTTTGCGAGGGTTTACTTGAAGGAAGAGGGTCCATCTCTAACACCTTGTAGATCTGGCCAAACGCCATGAGTCTGAGAGCATGCTGTAGAACACACACACACACACGCGTGTACACGCACGCAAACACACACAATTCGATAATGAATATGCTGCAGCAGGACAGGGATATTTTCTCAGCAGGGATCACATTTCTGTAACATTTATCTTGTGGAGAGATAATAACAGCTATCATAACACACTCGACCCTGCATAAATGTGTTGGAGAGCCAGGACAGCCATCGCTGCAAAGAGCCATGCAGTGGCTGACGGATATCTGACATGCCCGTGATGTTTACATTTCATGTTTTGCTAAACAGAGATTCAGGGCTGAAGCGGAGGACAATTTCAACTGGACACTGTAAACGCACCCCCAAGCACAATACCCTTTCATCGTTTCATCTTTACGAGCCAAATGTGAGGTTGCAGGCCGACACTGCGGTACGCAATGAAAAACGTCTTTAGAACTGAATCCCTGCAGTAGCTGCCTTGGAGAAATATGTACATATACGGCAATGGGACCATTTATGGCTAGGAACCGGAGCTTACATTTGCATCCATTGATTTGCTATGCCAAGTTGGCTGCAACTTGTTTTTTGGTTCTAATTCTGTAATCATTTTGAGTTACTGTTACAAAAACAGTAAAAAAAAAAAATGGCTTTAGGCTGAACAGCAGAACCTCCTTTAACTTTTTTCTCCTCCTCTTTCTCAGAGTGCATATATTCATGAGGACGGTTTATCTCACTGACAAGGGCAGGCTTGTATCACCTTGTATCTGCCCCAATACAATGAACCCCATTGACATTCTGGTCTTCAAAGGAGGACGTGCACGGCCCTAGATCCACCGGGCCAAGCGTCTCAGAGGCTCTGGCGGGCGCACGTGCCCGACCACACGTGCACCCACGCACGTACGAGCGCGCACGTACAGTGCAAATGCCATCCCCATCCCCCAAGGCAATCAGCGATTGGATTTACGGGTCGTAGTGGCGGCTGCTTTCCCACACCAATCATTAGGCTGCAGAACAAGCTGTGTGTGTATGTGCGTGCACAGTTGTGTGTATGTGAATGTCTCATCCTCAGACTACAGTTGCTTCACATAAACAGAGATGGGGGATATATCCTGTGCATGTGTGTGTGTGCGTGCCTGCATGTGCGCGTACCTGTGCACTGTAGGTAACAGCCTCAGCCTGCAGGTGGCTCATGTCAGCTAGTGTGTCAGTGGGCTCCTTCTCACACGGGTCATGTAGACCTGGGCCCGCTGCAGAGACAGGACACATGAAGACGCACACACACACACACACACAGACGTACTCACGCGCACGCACACATCACACTTACCTGGGAGCAGTATCCCTGAAGCTAGACATTCCATAACTCTCCTTAAAGCTTCTCCAGCTCCCAGTGGTCTGTTGCATGTAGCGATGGCCTTCTCACAGATCAGCTCTAGAGGCTACAAACAGACACACACACACACAGTACATGTAAACAGTATTACCCATTCTGTTTAACCACCCACAACATGCAGGACCAGACTATAGCTGGGTTTACATGGACACTTATTTCCCTTTCCAAATGGAATCTTTCCAACTGAAGATATCGGGTTACGTGTTTACATGGTATGTCATCTAATAGGGTCTGGTGTTTACATGCTGCGTCGCAATTTACCGGAATAGTTCTTAAACGTGCACACATTATTTCTCGTTAGCAAAAAGGCTAAAACCGGCTAGACTAGTTGTAGGCATGTCGGGAGAGTGAGGCTATTTGTGTGACTGGAGGAGAGATATTTGGCCCACGACTCCAGACATCTTACTTTACTCCCACTTACTTATTTGCGCGCGTCACAATTGTTTTGTCCAGACTTCGTAGGCGACCGTGGCTGTGCAAGACAGCCTCCCGGCATCACACGAGTGAGGCGTGCTCAGAAGAACGCAGCAAGGAAGTTATCGGGTTTACCAGTACAAGAACTCTTCCTTCAATCGGGTCATGGAACGGGTTATATTACCCCTCTGCTTCGGAATGACATTTCGATCGGTTTTGGGCCTTCCTCTTCCGATTGAGGTGTTTATGTGGAGCATTTTCTTTCGGGTTTGGCTTTTAGCCCGATTCCAATCGGATTAACAGTGTCCATGTAAACGCAGCTTATGCCGACTCCAGCAAAACGACAAAACGCAGAGGAGGTTACAAGGTGCTGCTCGAAGGTGCTGCAGCTTCACCAACAGGTAGCTGTGGCTTGTTTGGCGTCAGAGCGCCACCCGGAGGAAGACTCACCCAGCCTTTGAGGGGCTTCCACACGTCATGTCTGTTGCACATGTCTCGCAGCACCCTGAGGACGATGACACAGGACTTGAGGCCGTTCACCCGGGCCTGGGGCCGGTGGCAGGATGCAGGGAGCGGTGGACAAGAGAGAGGGAAAGGGGTAAGTGGGCGCAGGTGGAACCCTGGAAAGGCCAAGGCACTCGCCCAATAGAAATATACCAAAAAGGATTTTGGCCTCACGAGGATAATAGTGTTAGTAACATTGTAGTGGTAGTGTTTTTAGAAAACAATGTAGTGTTCAGCAAAATATTGTTAATAACTTAAAGTGGTAGGATGTTTATAAAATAAGGGAGTGTTTCATGAGCAAAAATACACATGTTTGAGGGTGTGCATGCGCATGCATCCGTTCATGTGTATTCATACAGAATGGTGACGCAGCTTTTGCAGTCTGCAAGTAGTTTAATGTAACTGAGAGATTTCACGGTGCTTGGAGATAAAACTCTCTCTTCAGATCAGATGTCATGCATGTAAATTGTGTAGTACATATGGAAATACCGAGTCACACGGTTTTTTTTTTTTGGTTTTTTTTGTTTTTTTTTTTTTTAATGGAAAATAAATGTTATATGTACACTATGTTATAAACTATATGCCCAGTTATGATTTTATTTCATGGCTTGCATTTCAACACTGCATCTAGTGTTAAACAAATGTTACTAACCTGGATGACACTGTCACAAGTGATGAAACTGCTGTCAAGCTATTTTTATGCAGATAGCAGGATACGTACAATACGCACTATAAAATACACTAAACTGTCTAAACTGCACACAGAACAGCAGTGTGTTTTGTTACGTCGGTATTTCTGCGGTTATGTCGGTATAACACTACTTCTAAATAGTTATGCACCGATCGATCAGCAGGAGATTGGAATCGGACGATTTCCACTCAAGTGGTAGTCGGATTTTCCTTTCTAATGGTATAATATAGAAAACAGATTTTGTCAGTTGTTGTCAATTAAATAGCTGTCAATTCACCATACATTTATATCTTTTCATGCATTTACCTGGATTACAAATTTATCTTAATTCATGAATAATATATATAGAAAGTGTAAAACCTGCATCGACATCGGCCGATTTGCAAACTGAAAGTCGGTATTGGGGGAAAAAAAGATGAAAGAAAACAGATCGGTGCATCACTACTTATAACTACAGCAGGAATAAAATGTGTTGTAGGGGGAGATGTTTATCAAGAGGGGTGTTAGTGGGCTGGGAGTCACATGGGTAAAGTGGGGGAGGGTGGCCTTAAACAGCAGGCAGGTTCTCTTAAAAGGCCAAAACAAAAACAAAAAGTGCCGTCATTGCTTTTGTAGCCCCACGATGCGCCTTCCGTTATGTTTTTTCCAACATAAACTGAAAAAACATACGCACATTTTAGCAGATTAAAAATATATATTTTTTCTGGTTGCAGATTTTCAACCGAATCAGTGAATTTCTGGAAACAGCGGCACGTTCACACGCACACGACTCGATCGGGCGAGTCGTCAGGCTACAACAAGCATGGGACAGGAAGTGAGCGAGCGCCGACCTGGAACCACTTGGCGTGTCGCAGCGCTGCCAGGGCCAACAGACATCTCTGTCTGTCCAGCACCTCCTCCCCTTCCTCCTGCACCTCCTCCTCAGCCTCCACTCTCAGCGCCGCATCGCCCAACACTGCCACACAACAACAACAACCCGTAAAAACACACACATCAGCTGAGGCTGAATGTGTGTGTTTGCGTTTGCATGCGTGCACGTGTGCGTGCACGTGCGGGTGTGTGTACCGTATGTGTGCGCACACACAAGCGTTAGCGTGTGAATGCAGCATACATACACATGCAAACACGCGCGCACGCACGCACACGCATACACACGCACGCACACACACACACACACACAAGGTGCTTTCCATGCCTTAAGTATGCTCCCTTCCCTTCTAAGACACATTTACAGATCAGAGGCCTGGGATCGTCTCCCCTTTACTTTCTCTCAGTGTTTATGTTTGTTAGATCTGCTGCTATACTGAATATAGCAGCAATAACTTTGGTGAAATTAACATAAACACAATTTATACATTAAATATTGAAAAAGATATTCAATGGAATTGTTAAATTGTTGTCCCTGTTATTGACTAGCCACCCTGAGCTGTAAGGTATCTGTGAAAGGCAGCAACACTGGGACCACATGGGAAGGGACATTAGTTATGGGATAGAAAGCCCATCCACAGACATACATACAACACAAATACTTAAGGAGTGTTTGCTTCACCCGGTCAGACACAACGTGGGTGTGGACATATTAAAAGTTAAACAGAGCTCTCCTTATGCATTTGATGATTTTGACCCAGTCTTGAACCAGACGAGAGTCAAAATAGGTGTGCATTCTTCTGGGTATTACTCAAGGTGCGCTTGATTTGACAGGCTTGTGAAGAAATGGAGCAGAGAAAGCAATCTAGCATCCTGTCAAATGCCTGACGGGGCAAATACTGAATCAAACGCTCCTAAAGTAGAAACATAAAAAAACAACAACAATAAAATAAAAAACAGAAAGAAAATCTATTCTGAGCCAGTCACGGAAGAACACAACACAAGACAGGATTTAGTCACGGCATTCTCGTGTTTATACGCAAGCGCTTGATTTAGGCTTCCCCTCACACCGGACTGGACAATTCATAAGCTTTGATAACGCACACAAACTCCACGGTGTGTGAGGCGAGCTGAATCAAGTGCAGCTGTATTTATGAATGATTCAGGAGCTGTTAAGTGGGGGCAGCGCTTCGTAATGTGAGGGTGGGGACGAGGGTTTGCAAGTGCTGCTCTGCAAGTGATTAAATAAATACAAATCAAAATGTAACTCAATGATAATTTTCTCTTTAGGAAAATGTACATTTTCATCTTGAAGCAGAAAAACATGTATAGTAGGGATGGGGAAAAGCTACTCTATATCTCTATGAAAATGCAGTTAGGACACATCTACTACTGTTCTACTAAAGGGAAAGTCTCTTTGCAAGCGGCGAAGCGTCAAATGTGTAGCCGTATATAGCAGCCAAGAACACTTGTCTAAACTGCTCTGATCATTATGACAAGCCTCCGTCTGATGAATAGGTCCACAGTTCTGTGTGTTCGTATGAATATGTGCGAATATGTGGGCGTGTGTGATTTATAACGGTGTGGTGTAATGGTCTCATTGTAAGAACAGTCCCAGCTGCAGTTCTAGTAAATTAATTCTGTCCTCCTCTCTCTCTCTCTCTCTCTCTCTCTCTCTCTCATATGGTTTGATCTTCTGAAACGTTCTAACTATGCAATTTAGTAATGATACATTAATCATTCAAATATTTCTTCAGAAATTAAATATGTATTAACCTACATATTTCAGTCTCTCCCTACACCGGGTAGGGCAGCCGCAGAGCTACGCTGAATATTTGCTGTCAGACTAGAACCAATCAAAAAGAAGGTGTTAGATGTTCACACCCTAATAGGCTCAGCCCAACCAACATAAGGTCAAGAAGATGCCAATCAATCAGGGTCTACTCTGTACACACCTAGACAGCCCTGAGCTTATAGTCAGGAAAACCTGTTCGGATGAGAGTTCACATGAGAGTTTGCACGAGAGTTCACTCAGTTATTGAGTCTGAAGGGGCGGACCAATCAGTGACCAGTCGGGGTAGCTATGTCTGTTGACAAAGTCCAAATTGCTTCTAAATGTTAATTCTAACCATGGTAGAGCTAGATGAACCAATACAAACAGTTTGAGCAACTCTGATTGGTTAAAGGCTGCTCCAATAGTTTACAAATTAGGTATACAGTTGTACGGTAGGTCTAGGCGCACTAAGATGAATGGAGAGCGTCCAGACCCAGAGCCTATTCACAAGGTTAAATGTGGGTTTGGTTATACCAGGATACTGTTCTCTCAAATTAAGGAGATCTTTCATGAAGAACACATTTGAACTGAAATCATATAACATGCAGTTTAACAGTTATAAACCAAATGAAATAGAACCAAATACATTGTCAGAGTTGACTTGTGTGCCCGGAAATTCCATATTCAATAAAGCAGGCGAAAATAAAGCCCAGTCCTTTCTTCAAGCTTTGATTAATTAGACATAAAATACCAGCATAATAATTTAGACATTATACGGCCAATATATTGATCAGTGGGCATCAGATAAGCAGACCGCATTGATCCATCCATTAGCAGTTAAGTAGTCGACACTTAAAGATTCTGCAGTGCACAACAAATGTAACATAACCCTTCGTTCCACTCTCACTCATCTCCTCTGCCCTCCCAATAAGCATGTTTTATTTTAGTTGGGATGTATTTCCTAAAATGTATATTCCTGTCTTAGTAATATGTCCAAAACTATGGTATATATCTTAACATGTTTCATATTTACCTATGTACAATGTAAGATGTCCTTGAGTGTTTTGAAAAGACATCCTAAAATAAAGTGCATTATTATTATATTAATAAATTAAAATAGTAATAATATTAATAATAATATTAATAATAATAATGCTGTGCAGTCAGATAGCATAGGTGTGTATTGGGGGGTGTCCACTATAACATTCTGAACAACGACAAACAGAATGTGATAACGGAAAACCTTGTGACATATCATTTCCCAATGGCAGTAGCCCAACAATGTTCTGTCCCTTTGCTGTCCAACTGGAGCGTGTCAAAGCCACCCCACGTCCGGTCAGTCATCTCAGCTCCGTTTATTCTCCATCCCTCCCTCAATTAACCATGCCACCTGATCTCATCTCAAACCGCGGCATCTCGGAGCTGTGTGCAGAGCAGCATCAATGTTGCCTTCTACGGCCTGTAACCCCCATTGGTGGATGATGGAGTCTGCTTCTTACCAGTCAGACACCTGAGTGAGATATGAGGTAGTTTAAATCCTCCGGGATGGAGGCCATGACCCGTCAGGGACAAGACACAACTCTGTGTGTGTGTGTGAGAGACATAAAACATGTTATTCTGGCTTGTTGTGCTGTGTGCCACAATGTATATAGCGCATGATCTTGGATCTTTCAGGGACACCCGAGATATTATGAGGAGAAGAAGAAGGAAAAAAAAAAAAAAAAAAAACAGGATTGATCGATGTCTTGCTTGTGCTCAGTTATTGATTGCTCTGGCCTGACCTGCTACCAATTACTGTAAAAACCAGTAGCCAGACTATCTCGTTGACTGGGCGTCACCAATGGAAAGAGAGAGCAAGACATTTTCTACTGTCGACTCAACACGAAGTGTTAAAGCACCTGGGAATGGGAATTCCCAGGTGCTGGAATTCTCGACTGTCATAGTTCCTACCTTGGCCGTTTTCCCCTTCTTCCTCTTCCTCCTCCGCCTCCCGCTCCTCGTCCTCCTCCTCGTCTCTCATGGCGGGGGAGGTGAGGGTTAGTTTCAGGTTGAGTTTGGGTTCTGTCGGGGTTTGCACCAAGATGGCCGCCTCGGGCGACAAACTCGTCACCTCGTATTTTTCCTCGGTCAGCTTCTGTTGCGGGTTGCACACACAGAGGTCAAAGCTCACTAACTTGTCCTCATGAAAAATAAATAGTTAAATGTACAAGTCAAATTTAAACAAAAAACAAATAAAAATAAAAATTTAAATGATAAACTTAACATAGTGAAGATTACAACATGGAACGCAATGTCTGAATTAAAAACCCCAAGTCTTTTCCCAGGGAAATCAAGCAGGACAGACTGAGCTTTTGACTGTACAGAAGGAAAATACCATATTTCTTGGCACATTTTCTGGGAATAAATGACACATGCCTTCTCGTTAGATGGCAGCAGGGGCTGAGACGTAATCAGGGCTGCAGCAGAGAGGCTTAAAGAATACCCTGAAGGGGTCTCATTAGATGAAATAATGTAGATTCAGCCACTCTTGGCCTCACGTGCACGCGTGGGCCTCACGTGCACACTTTGCTAAACAGATGATGAAGCAGGAGGAGATGAAGGACGCACAAAGACGGGAAAGGATTGATATATATATATATATATATATATATATGATTAGATATGGAAGCTGCGAGATGAGTGATAATCCACGATATCCATTATTGCACACGTGCAATAGTGAGAAAGAGAGAGAGAGTGTGGGAGGGTGTCATATCCTTGTGTATGAAAACCTCTATGTATTCTAATGTAGAAAAAAAAAAACAATTTGGGCTGTTTGAGCTTGTCTGACTGTTGATCTGCCCACACATGGTGTCTCGAACCTCCATCACTGATATAGTGTGTGTATGTGGATGTGTGCGTGTGCACGCGTAAGGGGGGCATGGCCCGGCTTAAATCAGCCGCCATTCTGATGGAATCAATTACTGTCCACCTCTGAGTCAGGGCCGGCTCTGAATAATGACTCCTGTCAGCGTACAGATACTGGCACTGATGTGAACACACACACACACACACACACACACACACACCTACACTGACATCTGTGATATCTCATCTGGTTCAGAGTTGGTATTGCGTGTGTGTACTGTATGTAGAAATGCCTAGAGTGAGCTAGGCATTTCTGATAAGTGAGAATCAGAGAGCCATATCTACATCATATTTAGAGAGACAGCACCTGTATCTGAGTGGGCAGGTGAGTACACACGGTGTCCAGCAGGGGGCGTGTGGGCCTGTCCCGGCACAATAGCACCAGCTCCAGGTCCATGTCGCCCTTGACGAGGAGGCCCTTGGCCACCAGGCCGATCCTCATCACCCCGGACAGAGCACCCCCACTGCTGGCCTCCCTGCAGGGATGGGGTGGGGGGGAGGGGGGCAGACCACAGACATGTGCATCGTATTGGTCGTAAAGGGTCAAGTCTTTTTTGGAAAAAACACTTTTTGAAGACCAAATCTTGTTTTAATAAAGAAAATAATGCATTTGTAAAATGACTCTGAAAACACATTAAATAAAACTTGTTTCAATGTTTCAATTTCTTTCAAATTACATTTAAATGAAATATATTTACATTTGTAAATGAATGACTTGTATTTGATACCATAAAAAGTCAAATAAACAGTAGTTTATTGGTAACGTATTTAAAGTACCAAATATGCTCTCCAACTCAGTGAGAAAACAACCATGTAGGCTATCAAAACATTAGCCTAATGACATTAGCATAGGCTATAACAATAGGCCTAAACGTTGAAGTTATATCTCTTGAAACAAATCTTACATACAAAACCAGTACCAGTAGTGCTTTTCTTCTGCCTCGCTGTGGTCACTCTCCCTATTATCACGCTAGGGGTGTTACAAAATATCGATACACCAGAGTATCGCAATATTACGATTACGATACTGTATCGATTATGTAAAAAAAGTTTGACTTATTCGTCAAAGGGATTATGTACAAAATACATTAACCTCAAAAGAGAGGAAATATGCTTGTTATCAGATTTATCTTAAAGCTCCATCTGCAGTCCCTGAGGAAGTTTAAATAAGTGTTTGGTACACTTACGCGTAAGTGTGGCAATCGGATAATGGACAAACCCTCCCGTGACATCACCCATAGAGTATAAATGGACAAATCCTCTGTGACGCCACCATAGAGTATAAATGGACAAACCCTCCATGACATCACCGTAGCTTTTCTCAACAACAACTCACCTGCAGCAGCTGCCCGTGGCAGGCTCCTCCTCGGTTTCTCCACTGAGGCCATCGCTGGGCTTGGGCTCTGACTCCCCCTCCCCCTTTCCCTCCTCCGCTGTACTCTCCACTGCTCGGCCGCCGGCGCTGGCGGGGCTGCACTCGCCACTCTGGTCCAGCCAATCAGAGACGTGCTTGAGGGCGTGCTCCACAGTGGACACCAGCGATTGGACGGCCTCCAGGTCGTGCGAGGAGGGGTAGATTGTGGAGTGCTTGGCCATGACATGGCGGTCGTCGTTACCGAAGGAACGGAAAGACCTCTGGAGGATGAAAGGGGGGAAGTAAGTCAGTATAATGTATGTATGTATATAGTGCTTTTTGCAGACATGTCACAAAGTGCTTTACATTAAAAACAATACAGCAACGATAAAACAATACATAGTTGCCTATACAACACAATATTCATTAGGTAAACATAACATTGTGTGTCAGCTAAGAAGAGATACATTGGTTAAGTTTAAACGGCACAGTGTGAATCTATGCAATAATTTAATTATTTAGCCATTTTAAAAAGGTATAGTCAGCTATTGCGAGCTAACTGTAAGCCAATACACTTTTGTCAAATTCACCATATATCCTCGCATTTCGCTATCTTACATTTCTCTGATCGTGCTGAATAAATAATCTGGTACTTCTGGCTCCGTAAATAGTAAAATAAACAAAGTGGCGAACACCGCTCGCAACCACTTGGCTTCACAATGCATTTCAATGTGTGGGGGGCAGAGCTTCTGAGGGAGTTTGTTTTGATTTGACCTCAAAGTTAGCAAGTGTTCTTGAGAATGACTAAGCCTGCTTTTAAACCCCTGCCAATTCAGGCAGGGTATTTCCATGTGGAGTTTATGGTACAGTATGCATAACGTCTGAGAAGAGATAATTTTGTCTCAAAGCAACAATGAAGGTCTTTCCACTTGTATGCTGTTAACATGCGCACACATAGGTCCATTTGATCTCAAACACAAAAAGAAAAAAATATATATATGACACATCCGTGAATTAGCAATGAAAGCCTTTATTTAGAAGGTGAGAAATATGCTAACGAGTTTCGGTGTGATATCTTCCCTGGGGTGTCAAGGCCATGACACCACGACACCCCTGAGCTATTTACAGTAGTCTCACAGAGCCAGCCTAAACTTGATACAGTCTGGGACACAGTGTAGTCTAACTGCATCAAGATCTACCTACTTGACTAAGTACTTGACTGAGGTATTTTGATTGACATGCATGACGACTCACAAAATTGGACATTCAACTTATACAGAGGAATTGATTGGTAAACTTAACAAGATGAGTCTGGATGTTTGCAGGTCTCTGGCTACTATTTAAAATAAACATTAAATAGTAAATAAAGCACTGTACTATTAGCCCGGCTCTGCCTGACTATTTCTCTCAGCTCAATTTCTTTTCGCTGAAATTACAGTCTGCAAATCCTGTTCGTATTAGTGTTCACACGGAGGCCCAATCAGCGTGGGTTAGAGTGAAGCGTTGAAGTCATGTGTGTTTCGAAATGGTGATAGAGCTAGATGAGGCGTTCAAACATTTTTAAGCAACACCGATTGACCAAAAGCTACGCAAAGTAAGAGGAAACGAACCCTTTGCAATGGAGCCTGGCTCGCTAAACCAGGCTACTGCACTATAGCGCTGTGCCGGAATTAGGTATGTAGACTTATGAGCCAGTGAACATCTACTACCCCATTTCTTGATACTGTGCTGACATGCTTACAGGGCTCTCTATATCAGACATTCAGCACGAGCTGCTTATGTGACATAGTGCTAATGAACGGAAGAGGCTGAGACTACCACCATAGAGAACAACCATGTGTAGTCCAACAGAAACCGATGCCGGACACAATCCGGACCAGCCTGGCCCGTGGACAACTGCAGAGTTGTCAGATGTTCAGAACACACACAGCTCTCTTCCTCAGCAAGGGCACCGCAGAGATATTCAACCACAGATTAAGGTTTAATAAATCACACCATGTCTGCTCTCCCACTGGGGACTAATTTCTCTCTCTACGTCACACACTTTGCACCTATAATTAAACACACACACACGCATGTGCACCCATAATTAAACACACACACACACAATTTTGCATCCATAATAGAACACACACTTACTCAGAACTATTTGTGATAAAGCATCTAGACTATGCAGCCTGCATAGAAATCTCAGTAATATTATAGTTATGTGTATGCACAGTGCTGTATACGTGTGTGTGTGTGTGTGTGTGTGTGTGTGTGTGTGTGTGTGTGTGTGTGCGCGCGCGTGCGTTCATGTATGCGACAGAGAGAGAGAGAGAGAGATCTGTATGTCCTGCGGACAGGGCATGAATCTTTTTTACGGAGGAGATATAAATTGTAAACTCAGTGACAGATCACATCCAGTGACACTCCCACCCACGCTGCAGTTATGAAAAATGTATCTGCTGCCCGCTGCCACAACAGCTCCACCTGCCCTAATTCAATCAACACCATGGCCCTGGGACCTCATAGGACAGGAGGAGAGGAGAGGAGGGGTGGAGGAGAGGAGAGGAGGGGGGGAGGGTAGGGGAGGAGGGCAGGAGATAGAGAGGAAAGGAGAGATAATTTTGGTGAAATATAAAAAAATATATATAAATATCCATATAATATAAATATTTTATTTATAATGTCTCAGATGGTTTTTACATTATTTGTTAATCCATTAGACTCACTGAAATTCAGTTTTATCCAAACCCAAAACTTAAAATTGTATATTAACCTTTATCAGTGGTCTAAAACATAATTGTAAAGATGAACATTAAAATGTTGCACAAACTGTACATCAATTTGAATAATTCTCAGTGAATGGTGTCACCTCTAGACACTGTTTTCGCTTGCAATTCATCAGTCACACACATACAAGCAAACGATACAGAGCACTCATAGTAGACGTGCACAAATTCCCAACAGACAATTAATGTATCCCACCTCTCTCTGCTTCCTTTCTCATTTCTCAAAATATAATGGAAACAAGCATTTGCCGACATTTTGTAACGGAGAGCCATTTTGAATGGTTCATGTGTGTATGTGTGCATAAGAAGTAAGTGAAGCTGCCCTCAACAAGACACGAAATGTGCCTTGTGACATCCCGTTGCCGCCGACAGAGGAGATGACCTCTAGCGTGATGAAACAGCTCCAGTCCAACTAGCCTCTCCATCTCTTTGCACCGCCATCACACACACATACACACAATTACAGTAATACCAGAGAGAATATCATTTAATATAGAGGTTCCAATGACGGTAATTTATCTTATTTTTCTGCGTCAATTATATATATATAATATTTTGAGTATAACATTCATTCCAAAGTACCTATGATCAATCTGAGACCACAACGGTATTTCTGCAGCCAAAGGTTTTGAGGTAAACGCGCCGCTGGCCGAGCGGCGTCGATGAGAAGGAGCCCGCCGCGGGCAGCTGCTGCAGGTGAGTGGTTGGGCTGAGTGCGCTGCTGCAGTGCATCATGGGAAATGTAGTTAGTGTGCTACATCGGGTGGTTAAACGTCAGACCATGCATGCAATTGACTCTCAGGCCTATATCAGCCTCCACCATGGCCTCCACAGCAAAAATGTCGTTGGTAAGACGCTCCATTTTTGCTTCAATTGAAATACATTGCAATGCTCCATCTTTCTATCATTATATAATCGTTGGTAATACTGCATTAGAAGGAACACAGCAGGACTGAAACCAACTGTAAAACCAACTGCAGGCATCACTGACTGACCGTAGCATGCTACCTGGACAAAGCAGCACCAAATGTGACAATATGCCACTGACTGGAATACAAAACATTCTACCAGGCTTTATTCCAAGTTGCCGGGGGACGACACATTTATTCTGCACTAAACAACACCGTGTTAGCATAACAGACATGTGTCTGTGTGTGTGTGTGTGTGTGTGTGTGCCCAGAGCAGCACTCTACAAGCGTAGGTTTTATGAGCTGTTGCTAATGGGAACTTCCCCAGACATAAAACGCATGGATGCCGGTGAGTGTGTGAGCGCGTGCACGCGAGTGTATGCATGTGTGTTTATGTGTTTTGGTGTCACAGGCCCAAGGGGGAGGATTAATACCCCCCCCCCTCCCTCCCCGATGGTGGTGTAAATCAGTGTACAGTAGTTAAAGCTGACTCACTGACAGACTTTGACCTACTGGAACAGATACTGTTAGCTAGTGTACTGTACACACACAATTAGCAAACCCAACAGAGAGAGAGAGAGAGAGAGAGAGAGAGAGAGAATCATCTACTCACACACATCTGTAAACTAGCAAACCCAATCGAGGGAGAGAGAGAGAGAAAATCATCCACACACACACACACACACACACACACAAGCACACAAGCGGTGCTTTAACCCCAAACCCTGAGAGGAGGCTGGAGTATCCGTGTGCCACGGTGCAGTAATACAACAAAGGACCAGGCAGCCGTGGCAACGCCAGGTCTGAATGCCAGGCCGTGCGTCAGCCTGCCAGCATCCTGCCATTGTTACCATAAACCTTGTTCCCCCACAAAGTCAAGACTATTTAGATGGCAAACACCACAGCAGTGTCATTGTTTGGGTTTACACCCTGCTACTTACAGTAGTAGTGCAAATAATGCAATACATTGTTTAATTTCATCCTATGGTGGATCTATGCAGTTCTAACGTGAGATAATCGATGAAATCTGATGTGGTTTATTTTATAATAGCATCCATAGCTCAAGATTAACACTATAAATATTTTAGAATTTGTTATAAATTATAATTTATTCAAATGTCCCACTAAGAGAATAAAGATAAGGTGATTACTGGACTTTTACCACTTCATTTTCATTATAAGTTGTATTTTACTTTACGCCACTCTTTTACACTCAAGCGATGGGGTCTATTATTATGTCTCCTTATAGGCAAGTCTCACCACTCGGCAGCCATCTTTGAAACTCCCCGGGCAGTTATTTAGAAAGACAGTATAGGCAGGTGGCTAAACTCAATGCAACCACATGATTGGTTAAATACGTTACTGCTTGCCGGTTATAAAGCAGACGATTGGCTCTTTTGGATTATGTCATGTGCTATTATGGATATTTTCCTCCAACTGCCATATTTGCATTTCAGAATTCGGCCCATAGAGCTCCATTCAAAATTCTCTAATCCTCTATATAGTGTCTCTGGTATTACATACTGTATACAGCACAATTCACTTACTGAAAAGACCTGACACTAAATGACCAAAGGGTCTTTTTCAAGGGTCTCGCTGGCTGTTCAAGTGCCCTGCTTTGTCTCGATCACAGCTTATTTAAAGGCTTATTAACTTCCTCTCCACAACAGAGGCCCTGCATGTCATTAGTGAGACAGAGAGCACAACCATACCACACACTCAGTGACATCTGTGGTCATCCAGCCCGAGCGCCATGCACAACGCAGAGGTTAAGCCCCAGACACACTGCGAGCGACTTGCAGCGATGTAGCAACGAGAGACAACTGAATGTGATTCAGCAACTTGAAGCGACGATAGACGAAATAACGGTCGGCGACAGGAAGTGGGTGGGTACAGACTCAGAGTTAAACTAATCTCAACTTCAGGCAGCGCGATTGAAGCGACTACCAGTGGGAACTAAGGATGACCGTTGACTGACAGATTCACTGAAACATTTCGAGTGGGAAATATACGAGAGATACACCTAGGCAACCAGAGCCTGGAATGTAAACAAGCGATCAATTTTCAGCTACAAAGCGATGTGCGACGAGCGGACCGCTTGCAGTGTGTCTGGGGCTTCAGTGTAGCGCAATATGGGCTCCTCTATGTGTGTGGCGGGGGGGTGTCTTGTGTGTGACAGGTAATAAATTATACATTTCTTCACTTCCATGCAATCTCAATTACACATATAACCAACAGAGACAAGATTAAGTGTGGCATATGTTATTGTTTCTTACAGCATTCAAGGCAGCAATGTTTGATACAATATAATTGAAATTATCATCCAAAGTAAAGGAATATCAAATAATGGTAATAAATCAACATATCAATATATCCTGAGACATTTATTTTTATCTTTAGTGCAAATCTAGGTGCCATCTTTGGGTTAAGCCCGACCAAGACCAACATATTAGTGGCCTACAGGATAAATGAATAGGCGTTTTTCATAATAAACATAGTCCAAAATTAAGGGAACGCAACAATTTCAACTGCCACTTACATTTAAAACCGTAGCTCCGTTGTGAATGCAGAGGTGTGCACGTTTGTGTGTGCGTGTGTGTGTGTTAACCTTTCTGTGCTTCTCGACTACACACCCCAATTACACCCGATTTTACGTTCCAACAGGGTCCAGCCAAACACACCAATGTTCCCTAAAGACATTACACAACGCTCAATACACACACACACACACACACACAGAAAAAAACACCTCCTGAAATTCCTTGAACTTTGTAAATAATCTGAATTAAACATCCATCCATCCATCTTCTCCCGCTTATCCGGCTAGTCGGGTCGCGGGGGCAGCAGCTCCAGCAAGGGACCCCAAA
>JAODUK010001311.1:0-12945 GCA_027564635.1 Typhlichthys eigenmanni | reverse complement strand
GGCCTTGGGAGATAGGGGCACATGAAGGTGGAGCTGGCCTTGTGAGGTAAGAGCTCATGAAGGTGGAGCTGGCCTTGGGAGATAGGGGCACATGAAGGTGGAGCTGGCCTTGTGAGGTAAGAGCTCATGAAGGTGGAGCTGGCCTTGTGAGGTAAGAGCTCATGAAGGAAGGAAGGAAGCACGCAGAGAGAACGGTAAGCTAGCGCAGCTCGAGGAGATATATGGTGAATTTGACCAAACGTGTTATCTCACAACTGCAGACTATACTGTACCTTCCAACCTCACTCTCCAACACGACGGTTGCTATAGCGACAGACACTAGAGCCCTTGGGCTTTGGCATGTCTCACTAAGCATTATTGGATATATAAATTACTATAAATATACAGTATACACATCACACATATACTGTATGCATCTAATGAAACAGACTTTGGCACACTTTGGTTTATCTGTACATTTCATATCACAGTAACAAAGCCCATGAGATACAAATAACAAAATATCATACATTTCACTGTAGCTTGTCAATTTAATCTTATTAGCATGTAACTCTATACTTGTAGAAAAATGTCATTCAAAATCTCAGTGGTTTCCAATAACATAAATTTAAAATATATTACAATGCAGGGAAAATACTTTACTGTGCATATTGAATGTCATTCATAACTATAATTTGTATTGTCCTTTGCCCCAATTAAACATATTTCTTTCCCCCCCAGACATGTGTGGTCATAGCGATTCGACAACATGTGGTGTGATTTCACTATTATGCAGAATCTGTGCCTATTTGTTTTATATTGGGCCTGCTTAACTCCACAAGCATAATGTCTCCATGCAGGCCTGGCTTCCGCTCAAACTAAATCTAGCACTACAGCGACTGCTTATCAACAGAAATCGCCAGGTCGCTGGTTGACTGGTGTAGCCGCTGGACCAACTCATAGCTCATAGCAACCAAAACCAGTGGCATGTCTTGTTTATGCGCCTGTATTAGAACACTGTGTGTAAATGTTTTGAAATAAGCATATACAATTATTTATTTCCAACGAATCTCTTCGTTACACAAACATATCATAGGAAACTATCTGTGCCGACACAGCGTTTTAAAATACACATTTTCACTGCCTGAAAAGAAAGAAAATGCCATAGAGAAGTCCACGTCTTGGCTCCAGATGGAACAGTAATAAGAAGACGTTTTGAAATGAGCATATCAAAATATCCAGCGAATCTCTTAGTTACACCAACATCACAATTTGCAGACACAAAATAGTATTTATAAAAGGCCGCTGCCCATACAACGAGGAAATCCCAGGATAATCCCTGTTTTGTCATGTGCAGATGCAGGCTAGTCTCACCGTAGCTACGACGTAGACTGACACGTCGGTTACGCCCTATCCGTAGCTGACGCCGTAGCTTTCATGCAGAAGCATAATCGGGCATATAGTCCCACAACTTCCTCGTTGTCTCAGGTTGTCCACGCACTCAGAAGGTATATGAAAGAGCTTCCGGAACACGCACGATCTCGATGATCCAAATGGAAATTAGGCTGAGGCTACACGAGGCCCAGTCACTTTGCCATGCCTTGGTAAAATTCTAGCTTAATGATTCAGGCGCACTGTTCACTACCATACCGTAGCATAGATGAAACCATAATCAGCTATACTACTGGTGCCGGTTAATAAATGCCTTATCTCCAAGTTATTAACCATCTTGCGATGTATTAGATGGGTTGACACCTCTGCCCTGTTGCGATACCCCTGGGGGTTCTATGTCGACCTCCATAAGATCAAGGTCAGAAATGTAACAGTTATCCCAAGTATCTTCAAAAACAACCCCTCCGTCCGAAGGCTGTGAGAGCAGATCGGAATTAACGTCACTATAATAAGGTTGTGTATCGGCGAGCATGACGTTTTCAGCTGTCCGGTTAGGATTTTCAATAGCGTCTAATAACCACAGTGGTATAGCCATGACATCATCTTCAAGATCTATATTATCGCGGCCCGCTATTAATACTCTAGCTTTGATCATGAGCTGCATAGCCTGATGGCATATGTTAGTTAGCGTTTGGTCAATTTCATCACATGTGTATAGTGTTTGTTGGGACATTTTGTTTTTCACCTCCCGGATAATAGGGTAAACGACCTCTAAAGCTTATAGTCAATAGAATTGTTTTTGTCAGTTAGGCCTATACAGCTATTATGACCTTTAAGTTATACAGCTTGAGAATTGTATATTACATGAAATAGACTGCAATAGACCATTTCTGCACCATACATACAATCACCATTCGGGATGTCTAAGCCTGTTTCAATGTTTCTAATCGCTCAGTTACGCGCTTCTAGCGCTCTAGTTATCGGCTACAACTCATAAGATGAATATTTCCATATATATTGTGATATAGGCCCTACTCCCTTTACATTGATCCATGTAGCCTATTTCATGTTTGGGTCACAACTCTGAATATTCAGCTGTAATTCACTGTTAACCACGTGATCGGGGATTGCGGTCACACTGTCATTATCCCTCCCTAATGCCTGTATTGGAAGGGAAGTTGACACCTTGATCCTTCAGTTCTTGTAGATCAAAGCTGCTGTAGAATACAGCGGGTGTGGCCGTCTTAGTAGATGTTGGTTTCAACACCTTGTGTACATCTCCTGTATGGGGGTGGGTATATATTAAAGGGTTAGCATCCTGTAATGTAGAGCATCTACTTAACTTACATGACAGTCAATCTACATACGCTAATGGGGTCTGCGGAAACTGTCCTCCTTGGCTGCAGGCGGGCTCTTGTCTCTCGACGGGGGTGTATCTCAGCTGTGGTGATTCGTTTCTGAGTCTTACAACTGCAACTGACACCGTCAGTTGCAGGTGGACCTACTGTGAAAACCACACACACATTACAGCTGTTAGTCATTTGCGGTACAGCATGCAATCATGTTTAAAATTAATACAAATATTATTCAGGCTACACACACACACACACACACACACACACACACACATCTATTGTCTGTAGAGCAACTAGCCGCTCTTGTAGAGATGTCACCGGTCTATTCCTGCTAAAAAGCTTATTTGCATGAACACCGGCCGGGCCGCTAAACCTTTGACAGGAGGACGCTTTTGCTAGATGTTTGGAGTGGTATGGCATAAAGTTAAAATGTACCTGCATCCTAAAATCATCAACGTCATCAAATTCAAACGCTAACGGGGTCCTCCTCTCAGCCCCTCCCCTCACCCAGCTATTTTACACATTTATCCAAGGTTCAAAGTAGGGATGCGAGCTGTTAGTCGGTTAAACGGCTAAATGCTGGGATCATTGCTAGTCGGCACCATAAACACTAGTCGGTTAACCGTATTATATTATTGATTTTTTGAAAGTAGTGGATCAGTCAGTCTCTCCTGCCTCAGCCTGCACATGAAACACGCAAAACAATCTGTTGACGCTGCCAGTGGAGTTGGGAGCGCTTGATTTTCCATTCGTTCCTCGTAGCGAGGACAACTCTAAAAGTGGCCAACTTTATAATGCGTATATAGTGTATTCGCAATGCAATATATCATTGAGTGTCTTGAAAGGGGTCCTGAAATATAATGTATTATTATAGTAAGGGGGGGGCGAGAGGAATGCCCCATTAACATTTTAATTTGATTACTTCTGAACTAAAAGCAACCAGGTCCTGGGAGACTTTCAACGGATATGACGTGGAGATCCATTTTCACGGGAATATTGTCAATATTAACACCAGCATTGATGTGTCTCATCACAGTTCAACCCCATCACTTTACAGCTCAAAAAACACATTTTATGGTGGCATGGCTTACACTTTTAAGTATTACAATTATTCAACTATACAAATGTACTAAGCTTTGGTATTATCAAGCGCACCACCAGTTTGTTGTGTGGCCTTCTTCAGTTTATTCTTGTTCGGGACTTGCGGAGGAGCTATGCTTGCAAAAACACATACCAAATATGTTTTAGTCAGCGTATATGTCCTATGCTGTGGTTAGACATTAGTCCTACATCCAACCTGCGTACAACGCATTGGTATAACATTACGCTCAAGCAGCTTCAAATACACCATAGCATTCTACATAAAACATTACTCTATCCATAATAAGCAAATGTATTTAACAGACATTACTTACCTCAAAGAATTACATGCGAACCATTAAAACATTTAGAACTATCAGACATTGAATAAAGCGCCTCTCAACCCGCCTCCAACCTGGATAATGCCTTCTTCTTCGGGGTTTAATGGCGGATCACAAACAACTGAAAGGTGCATATACCGCCACCTACTGTACCGGAGTGTGAGGTCGTTCAGGGCCTAAACTCTAGCCCAAGCTGTTTGTGAATGGCTGTTCTTTCAAAGAAATACTTGGCAGTTGATTGGATGAACCATCTGGTTGTTTTCGCTGTCGGCACCATGCTCGGCACACCTAAACCACGCCCGTATAGTTATAAACACAACGCTGATTTGAAAGTTGCTATTCGGGCACATTCAAAATGATTCCGAGGCTTTCCAGACTGATTCTCACGGCAACACTAAGGTGAAGCTCTAGGCTAGGGGAACCCTGGCCCTGGAGAGCCACTGCATGTTTTAGATGTCTCCCTGCTCCAACACACCTGATTCACATGAATGGGTCGTTATAAGGCTTCTAACAACCCATTCATGAGAATCAGGTGTGACCCCGCCCTCAACACTACACCTTCACCACTCCCACCACCCAAAACCACCTTCCTGCTTCCCTAACCAGCCGATACAGTCTTTACACAATGTAACAACACGTCCCACAGCCACGATCCCCTTCAACCTTGCCCAATACACCAAAGCCAGCTCATCCCTCCTCAAGACCAGCAGCATCTTCACCCGTCTCCACCGCAACACCGTCAGAGTCTTCCTACAAGCACCCACACACAACCTCCGCCCGAGCCTGTTGGCCATCCAGGCACCGCAACACCGCCTGGGCCGCAGACCCATGCACAAAACACCCATGATCCAGAACGGACCTCATCAGCACCTTATACTCTCTCAGCAACGCTCATCTGTCTACCCCCCCCAATCATACCCCACCACAGCCCTCATACGATTCAGCACCAGCTTACGCCGGACGTTTCCAGTGTCCCATGATACTTGGAGCCAGTTTGAAGTAAACAAACGATTTCTTTATTAATTGAATTATGATCGAAAAGCTTCAAACTAATAATGATGATTTATCATAACCTGACAAAAAAAGGGAACGTTAACCTGCCTTTATCCTCCAAATGACCAAACCAGGGGTGTTGCACCCTCGATAGGGTCCCCTTGATAAGATCTCGCATATTTACGCTTCACTTTCAGAATGTTTTGTGTCAATATTCTTTTAGATGTAAATAGTTTTGCTCAAGGATGGATTTAACAACATTGTGTATGACAATTAGCTATATTAAGTGCTAGTTATATTTACTCCTAAACTGCTGCATTCATTGCCCAGTGCTAGCTTTAGGCTGCCACAGTAACATACACAGAAATAAAGACATGCCTCAGTATTTTACTGCTGACATATACTGGTATATTTGTAATTATTATAATTCAAGATAGGTTAGCTGGCTAGGCAAGTCTTCGTCATTAGCATACTATTTGCATTGAGTCTACTACAGCTTATATAAAATACTGAACTCATCATTTAAATTTTTTATTATTTTAATACCTGTTATATGTGTGTTGCTGCGCCTTAAAAAATAATTGGAACCGGAATACTGGGGTTCGTTATGTGTTCTGACAGACAAACCAAGGCGAATACCCATCCTAAGAATCAGCCAATACAGTCTTTAAAATTACCTCCATCACAACTAAACATAAATACATCACTGTAAAATGACTAGTAGTGCAAATACTACTAAACAGAGACATTGGAAATCATTCAATAAAATCTGAAATATAATAAATCACAACCTAGGTTATTTTTCAATCAAATCAAAAAAAAAGAAAAAAAAAGACAGAAACTACAGCATTAAAACATCAACTGAATTTCGTCCTCACCTGGCTTACTGTAAAATGCACAACAAAGTATTGATTACTGTACGTCTACTGTATATTTACAGGCCTGTATGAATCCAGGCCTGACACTGGTCTGCTGTGATATCATTGTATGTGTCTTCCATGGCCTAAGCCCTTATATGACGAGGCCCATGACCTCTCAGAAGGGGTGCTTGTCCCCTGCTATTCCTTTGACCTTCACATCATCTTCATCTTCCTCCTCCTACTGCTTGACTGCTGTGACCTGGGTCACCTGCCAGCTCCATGTTACAGTATCACTCACTATGTGTTGTAGGTGCAGACTACTCATTACAATATACTGTATACTTGTAACACAATAGTCAATAATCAAAGGTCTGCACATGTCAAATATCAAAACATGCTCTGGAAAAGGTTTACATGGGACCATAGAAACAGTGTCTGAAACTGTAAACAATGATGATAAAATATTACATCCATAGAGTCCAGTTGGCTCCACTACAATTGGTGTCAATGGATCTCTATCCTGAAACATGTACTGTATGATCTAAACCTGGACTATTGTTTGTCAGTTTCCATAATACTATGCCTTACTGTAAGAGTAATGCAACAGTTAGTTATCATTTTGAGCAGTTCTATCAATTGAGTAAGGCACTAGTGTACTAAAAATGGTGGATGTGTGGATTCAACTAATTAGGAAGAGTTCAGTGAGGATTCTGAGGAAATAATAAGCGCGTGGCGGGTGGTGGCATCTTGATGACCTCTGTGAGACCATAGCAACTGAAACAGCAGGGTCAGTCATTCTTGCTAACTTCGAGCTCAAATCAAAACGTTATTGTTCAGCGTTCCTCCGCTGCGGCGTCTCACGTTGAAATGCATTGTGAAGCAAAGCGTATTGTGACAGCTTTGTTGATACGAGCAGTGTTCGCCACTTTGTCTATGTTACCATTCACGGAGCAGGGCTGTGTAGAAGTATCGGATTCTTTTTTTCAACATGCACAGAGAACGGTAAGCAAGTGAAATGCGATGAGAGATTTATTAAATTTGACAAAAAGTGTATTATCTTAACACTTAGCTTGCAATAGCTGACTTTACCTTTAAACCTTCACATTCCAACACAAACTGAATAGACAGGTTTAAAGGGTTCATTTAATCGGAAACGTTGTGTTTACATGTTGATTGTCAAATTGTGAATTCTTAAAATAAAATCGATATGAAATAGAATATTCTTTTATAGAATATCTTATCTGATGGTTATTCATCATTCGTACACGACGCTAGCACAATGCTTTAATTACATATTTCAATATTTCCCATATCATTTAATCAGTATAGCCTAATTAACAGATTTATACAAGACCTGCAAACAGCCAGACATGTTTCCTAACAAGTTCCTCAGTATGAGTTGACCGTCCGATTTGGTCAATGAGTTGGTCGTTGTCGGTCCAAGTAAGCTTGATGCAGTCAGCTAAGGCGGACTTTATGCAAGTAAGGGCTGGCTCTACAAGACTACCTGATGGGTATCTAAGTAACGAGGCAGACTGCAGAAAATGTGTGGGTTGCCCCCATCCCCCTCCGCCCCTCCCCCCTCCAACATGTTAGGGGGCTTGGAGGACGCCTCCCATATCTCCTCCAATGGTTGCTTGGTGTGGCCACATCATCTCTAACATGCATTACACTACGGGCCACCTAAAGTATATTAATATATGAAGAGCAGAATTATTACAATAGTAAGTAAATAGTAAGCATTTAATAATATCAATTTAAAACAGTATTACTGTACAAAAAAATAACAAAACATTCTGTGTTGGTGTGGAATCTTTAAAGTGTGACTGCACCCCAGCTCTGAGCCTGACTCCACCTTTAAAATGTGACTGCACCCCAGCTCTGAGCCTGACTGCACCTTTAAAGTGTAACTGCAACCCAGCTCTGAGCCTGACTCCACCTTTAAAGTGTGACTGCACCCCAGCTCTGAGCCTGACTGGACCTTTAAAGTGTAACTGCAACCCAGCTCTGAGCCTGACTCCACCTTTAAAGTATGACTGCACCCCAGCTCTGAGCCTGACTGCACCTTTAAAGTGTAACTGCAACCAGCTCTGAGTTTTTTTTAATTTGATGATGTATGAGCATACTAAGTGTACTGATGGAAACCAGCCAGGTCCTGTGGTCATTTTTAACCCTTTATAGGGCACTCATTGAAATGCTTAGAGTGATTCAATAACCCTAGAGTGTTATTGGAGGATATTTCAATACATTATTACTGCTGTCACTTTTTTCAAAATGAAGCATTGTTATGCTGCAAATCAAGGTCAACGAAGTGACCAGATATGGTTCCTAGTACAGGCCAAAAGTTTGGACACACGTTCTCATTCAATTGAATGAGAACATGTGTCCAAACTTTTGGCCTTTACTGTATATAATATTAGAAAAACACATAAACTAATAAATATTCTCAAATATATATTTTAAATGATATATTTGTACTTATTATATAAGAACATTTTAAACATTTGTCCACCTAAAATAGTATTTTTTATTTATTTATTTAATGTTTTCTTTCCTTCACGTGTCAAAGTCCAGTCCCGTAGGTAACTGCTTCATTGTACTTGATGAAGCAGCTGCACTATTAAATAATTGTTAAAGTTATAATGCAAAATGAAAGTTATAATGCATTTTTTTTTTTTATGTGTAAATAGGGGTGGGGCGTTTCTTTTTTTTTAATTGTGCCTTCATTTTTCATGAACAGATTTAATTAACTTATTGAAATCCTATCCAAACAACGGCTCTCATCATGCAGCACTATTCAACTGTATAATGTGTGAGTTTCATCCACGTTCAATTTCTAGTTTCGATGTTATAACAGTAGTAACATGTCGGAATAGGTAGGAGCGCAAAAGTGTATTTTCAGAATTCCGAAAGTACACTGAAGTGGAAATGCTCCGGGCAACTCCTGATTGGTCAGATTCCCTGGTGTAACTAACTGTGACGTAGCCTGTTTTTCTGTGAATGGCTGGAAGAAATCTATGTGTTTATATCACAGAGAAGTGTGGCAACGCCATTTGGAATGTTTAGGAAAGTGACCAGATCTAGTTCCTTGCCCTAGTTAACTGATATGATGTGTAGATCTGTTTTCAGACCATAAAATTAAGATTTTTATAAAAACTGTGATTTTGTCAACATTAACACCAGCACCAAATCAACCTTATTACTTAACTTACATAAAAAGGGTGCAGTTACACTTTTATTTAAATATTATTTTTCTTAATATTAACATATTTTAAAAAATGTTTAATAATTTTGTTTTTTAGAAACAATGTTTTTGATGTTTTACAAATTATTCTACAAAATAAGAAAAATTAAATAAAAAAATAGAAAAATATACAAATAGAAACACAATGGCATTCAAACTGTTCCTGGACGTCCACATTGCAGTTGCGAGGGTAAACGCTATCAATGCTGATCTAATTCGTCCTGCTGAGAAAACTCATCCTACTGGTTAGGAAGATCACCGACCAGACGGTCCTGGGTTCACTCCTCCTGATCTGCCGAAGTGTCCATGAGCAGAGCAGAGGACCTTGCAGGAGGAGGATGAGATGACTTCATGTTCTGGTGCAGCCACATGACTGGAGGGAGGTCATCGTATGGGCCTTCTTCGTTCCCATGGTGTACAACACAGAAGGCCATTGTGCTGCCATTAAACCTTTGACCCCTCCCCTTCAGCCAGGCCGTCCGCCGAGGGATCCTCTTCCACTCATCTGTTCATCTGCTGATCAAACCTGTGGGGGGTCAGGCAGCGTTCAGACACACTAGTGGAAGAGCCATGCGTTTCACAAGAACACATGACCTTTCCAACTTAGGCTGTAAGACCCACCCCCATTGGTTACGGTTGCTAATGTTCCATAGACTTCTGTAGCTTGCGGTACATTCTATGATATTCTCTCGTAGTCCTAATAATATTGTAGTGTGCTTCTTGCCCAATAATTCTACCTGGTCAAACAGCGTTCAACAAAGAGACATCAACTTCTTTAGTCAAGGATAGCCTATACTGTACCGTGTTCACAACATGAGATTCAACACTAGTTGTAATGCGTCTATAGCCAGTTAGCAACTGTGCTTTCTGATTTGAAAAGACGATGATCTCCCTGCTGTAAGCTACTGTACACTATAGTTTGACTATGGCATGATGATATCTCGCTGGAATTTCTGAAGCACATCTAATGACAAATGTACTGTATAAGGGTGCCCAAGCATTCATTTATCATATTATTGGAGCTCGCAATATCAATACGGCATCACAACGCTACAAGTTCCTTTGGCAACTGGAATAAAACTTGCCATTATGTAAATCTAGATTTTACAATCGATTTTACGATTGATGTAAAATAATTATTACACGTGCTTAGAGACTTCTGCTTCATAACATTTATCCTAAACAAATGCTTTATTAAAGTTTTAGTATTTTCTAAATGTGTAATCTATATCTATATATAAATAGAGTATTATTTATACTAAATATGAAAGTTCCTTTATTGCTAATAGCCTACACATAAAAACCGACAGCCTCGGTCCACGTTTCCCTGGTAACAGACATGCAGTCTGCATGTAGAGGAGGCAATGAGACTCAATAAACCTACGCCCTGTATCCAGTGTTGCCAACTCTTTTCCAATGAAAGCAGCACCAGCTCCAAAAGTCGCTACAAGTCGCCAGATGACGTCATGCGCTCATTTGCATATTGATGGCGTCATCGCGTATTCATTTGAATCCTCCTGCCGGCCCCACCACACACACAAGCACAAGTTACTGACTGTCTGAACACGGCACAAGAGCAGAGGGAGAGAATCCGACCGTGATTACTCTAAGCAGCATATGAGAATACATCACAATATTCTATATTCCTCACCTTTTCCCTGGTCTGAATAAGTCGCTACATTTGTCTCTTGTCGCTTTTTAGAAAGAAAGTTGCTAAGAGGGTCTTAAAAGTCGCTAAACCTGTTGGCAACACTGCATCTTGGGGCATCGTGCCTTGCTCAAAGGCAGGGACTCTTACTCTCTGATGCAGTCAGGAATCTGGAGACGTTCTGTCGGGATGTACTCGGAAAGCTCTGCCAGGCTCGGGATGAAGCGGATCTTCCTGCTGAACTTCTCACTGTGGAGGTCAGAGGTCACCAGACAGACAGCAAAGATTTGTTTACAGGAAACACCTATATTTAAAACAGCCACTACCCAGAATGCACTGGGCTAGAAAGACAAAAACTGTGTTTGAGGGGAGATGTTTACAGAAATGGCTTTGTACATTTCCTCTCCTGGTGTGGTAGAGGAGAACTGACCTTATGAAAGGCTTGATTACAGTGATCAGGGCCTTGATGTACCAGGCTGGGTGGACCACAAACATGCCTTTCAGATCCTTCTTCAGCCTGGGGGAAGAGGAAGATATGGCAGGCGTTTGGTTCCCTTAAAGGCAGGGTCAGTCATTCTGGAGAACGCTTGCTAACTTGGAGCTCAAATCAAAACAGTATGGATCCGCGGCCCTCCGCGGCGCTGCCTCACACATTCTGAAGCAAAGCGTAGTGTTACGGCTTTGTTGATACAAGCGCCATTTTGTCTATGTTAGTATTTACAGAGCGTGGGCCATGTAGAAGGATTCTTTTTTTCAACAAGCACAGAGAACACTAAGATAGCGAAATGCAAGGAGATATTTGTTGAATTTAACAAAAAGTGTATTAGCTTACTCTTGCAATAGCTGACTTTACCTTAAATAGTCGATGGGACAGGAGGTCCCAAAGCAGGGCAGTGTTTCTATTTTGGGATGCATGAACAAATAATCCTTTGTGCATTGACAAAAGGTTTAACTGCACCCTAAAATGTGTTTTTTGAGCTGTAAACAAAGTAATAGGGTTGATCTGTGATGAGACACATCCATGCTGGTGTTAATATTCACAACATTCCTGTTTTTATACAAATCAGCATTTTATGGGCTGAAGACAGAACTACACGTCATATCCGTTGAAAATCACCCCAGGACCTGGCTGGTTTTCATCGGTACACTCCGTCCACTCATACGCCATTAAATTAAAATGCAGTTACACTTTAAAGGTGGAGTCAGGCTCAGAGCTGTGGTGCAGCTACACTTAAATTGTATTATTGTGACGTGACAGATTTATCTATGGAGGTCTATCACACACACACACACACACACACACACACACACACCTCCTCTCTATGGAGGTGTAGCAGAGGCGGAGCCAGCGCATGGAGGGGACCCTGCTGCGGGGGGCCATGCTGCACAGATACACCAGGACATAGTTCTGTGACACCATGAGGTCCAGGGTGCCCACCAGGTACCTGCACACACACACACACACGCACACACACACACACACACACACACACACACACACAGATTAGTCTCATTTTGAAATTAGCAGATACGGTTTAGCTGTAGATACTGTTAAACTGCGGATTCAATTAGACATTTTAATTTAATAAAATGTGTAAATTCATCTCTTGCCTCTGGGGGGCAGGATTGAGCCCATGACCTACAGTAGGAGGGTAGACATTGCTCAGGGATGCTTACAGGTAGGTCAACTAGATGTAAGCATCCCTGAGCAATATGCCTGACCTTTACCTGTTGTTGTCATACTGTGGAAGTGTGTTGATATATCACCAGATCACGTACGTGCATGTGTGTGTGCGCGTGTGTGTGTGCGTGTGTTTGTGTGCACACCTGAACAGGTTGATATATCACCAGATCACGTATGTGCATGTGTGTGTGTGTGTGTGTGTGTGTGTGTGTATGTGTGTGCACACCTGAACAGGTTGATATATCACCAGATCAAGTACGTGCATGTGTGTGTGTGTGCACACCTGAACAGGTTGTCCATGACGTACTCGTAGTGCTCCACCGTGTTATCCGGCAGGTAACATGACGTGAACAGAATGATGGCGTTCGA
>JAODUK010001309.1:0-12950 GCA_027564635.1 Typhlichthys eigenmanni | reverse complement strand
ATTGACAGAACGAGCCTACACACCAACATACCCCAGACCCCCAAGGATGTGGCACCAGGAGTGCATCACCGAACACATGCCAATTGATGTTTGTTCTCTAACCCTATTATTTTTTTACAGGAGGAAAAGGCAGCTGAAGAAGGTGTCTGTGGTAAGACTGTTAATATCAGCTGCATTTGGGATTCTTGTGTTGGCGACACACTGCAAACAACTGTTTCACATACTGTCATAGCTTTTTATCAACCTCTTGTTGCTGTCTCTCGCTGTCTTTCCGCCCAGTGCCATCCACTTGTTCTTCAGCAAAGAGCTTCTTGCTTCGAATCCCCTGCGTCGCAAAGTGCCTCAACAGCTGCAAAAAGTTCCTCCATGATAATCAGCTCTCTGTTCCTAGATTGTCCATGCCCACGCTGCCTGCAGTGATCACCCAGGAGCTCTGCCAGCTTCCTACGCAGGCACAGCAGTGCTACTGTAGCCTAGTGGGCCGGTTTGGGCGCCTTAACCCCAACCCTCAGAACCCTCCCAAATAGCCACCTAATACCACCTCCAGCAGTCCCTATTAGAAACCTGGAGTTAGAGACGTATTCTGTGTAGAAAGATGACTTGTTTAGAACAATATCAAGTGCCACGACCCAATCACATGTCCTTCCCATCATTTCCCATACATCCTGCACAACCGCACTGCTTCATGCTGAACTGGCAGCTGACCAGGTGACCATAACTAATTAGGTGTTTGGTGTCGTGTCATAGCCTGGCTCCGACTACTGATCTCAGCGCAATATTCGCTGAGATTGTAGTCTGGAAACCCTGTTAGCATTATCATTTTCACTGCCACCCTGCTGGCGGTCCAATTATGGTGGGTTAGTGAGATGATGTTGAAGTCAAGCATATTTCAAAATGGTGGTACAGCTAGATGAGGCGATCAAAACAGTTGCAGCAATGCCGATTGGTTAAACGCTGTCAATAGTTTCAAAATAAATCAGAGGTCTATGCCCAGTAGGAGGAATCAACTGTTAACACTTCTCAATGGAGAAGTGTTAACAGTAAGCCAGACCTTACTCACAACGTGAATGTTGGGTCTGGTTACACCCGGCTAGTCGTGTTGTGCTGTATTGTGTTGTGTTGTGCTGTCTTTTAATAAATTATTATATTTAATGCATACAGTGTATGCTAGTTCCACACTTTATGTGCTAGTTTCACATATTTGGTCAACAAAGAACTTGAATTAAAGGCACATGGTGATCGGGTTGCATCACATTTCCTCCCAAGCTCACTGATTTACATTTGGAATCACAACTGTGCACAAACATGCACGCCTCTGTAAGGGGAGGGGTAGTGAAGATAGATGGGAGGATGCAAAGGAGAATACAAGCCATTCAGCAGTAGGAGGGGCTTTGTTTCAAACCATACAGTAGCAACAGCATTTGTCTAACAGTGCTATTAGCGACAAGGGCTAATATGACATATGGATTTTAACTTTACAGAACGTTCACAGTTATTGATGTGTTGTACTGTGTTCAATCAGTTTTCATTAGCAAGCTATTTGAATATTGGTACTTTGTTGGTGCTACAATTATTCCTGGGAAAAATAATTTCTAGCTACAGTACGTTAGCCATGATGACGTGCTGCTGTCAGTAAGCTAACATATAGTTAACTTATGCATGACCCTTCTGACTGAATGTACTGATCGTAAGTCACTTTGGATCAAAGCACCTGCTAAACTGTGCTTCCTCTCATTCTCAGAGAGTGGCCCCACCATCTCTGATCAGGATTTGACTGGACCACCTGAGTTGATCGTGGAGGATGTGGACCGGGAAGACCGCAACCTCAACGTTCCCCGGATCACCACCACAGAAGGCCCTCAGCTCGCCACTCTCAATTTGCCGCACAGGTCAGAGGGGTATAGACCATATGTGGCAATATTGGGCAATATGCAATAATAGCATCAAGCTGTAATGTGTTCCTGGTTCCTGCACTCCAACAGCTCAAGGCTCCATCCTGAGCAAGAGGAGGATGGGGAGGTGGAGACTGATCTTAAGATATGGCCCAGCCAGAAAAGCCTCTTGAGTGCTGATGAGGAGTATGGGAAATGACAAACACAGACAGACAGACAAGCAGACATTAATTAAATTAATTAAAGACTTGATTCACTACACTCCCACAAATAATTAGCTCAGAATGGGTTGAGTGTGAGGCTACTGTACAGCACTTTGAGTGGCCGGAAGGTTAGAAAAGCGCTATATAAATGTAGTCCATTTACCATTCACCATATCCCCCAACACTAGATCTAAACATAACCTTAGCAGTGTAGCATTGTTGGAAAAGACCCCAGACACCAATATTATACAAGCGTCGGTATTGTCCTTATCATGATGCTATAATGTGGACCGTTCCAGGCTGCGTCCAACGTCAGCCGCCAGTTTGTCCAGTGTCGCAGTCACTGAGCGCCTCACCGACCTGGTCAGGCTGTTCAAGGGGCGAATGGAGTATCGCAAAGACAGGCTTGTGGACCCGGATGAGTCAGAAGAGGAGAGCCCCACTGGCTGTACGTGTCTGCGTTTGTTGACGTCTTAGGATAACAGAATGATTCAGCTGTGGGGAAATGCGTTTAACTTGTTCATCTCTGCAGCCCCGACCAAAGCCCCCCCACAACCTCCTCCGCCCCCGCCCCCAGAAGACGAGAAGAAGGATGTGGTCTTGGCTGTAGAGGAGGAGGAGGAAGAGGAAATGGATATCTACTACAACCTTTGTGGCTACCCTGTCAAAATCCCCAAACTTCCCAAACTCCCCAAACTACCTCCTATGCCTGACTGGCTTCGTTCCATACTGGAATACCGTTTTCCTTCCAGCATCGACCCCTTCACCGGTAGGGGAATACATGACTGGTAATGGAATGCATGACTTGTGAGGGAATACATGACATAAGGGAATAGTGAACACTGAATTAGCATCGTAGGTTACTGATAGCTACGGGTGTAGTCTAATGTGACGATAGCGGAAGCTACTTGAAAACAACTTGCAAACAGCAATGACAGACAGACTGTCAAATGATAAGTATTCGTTGAAAGTTCTAACATTTTCAATGGATGGTTCCTCCAATGGACTATGGACTGGTGTCTAACAATTCATGTGGCATCTCAAGTTAAGGGTTTACGTGATTTGTAAGGGAATACGTGATTTGTAATGGATTATGTTATTTATAAGGGATTATGTGACTGGTAAAGGAGTATGTGACTTGTAAGAAAATACTTGACTGGTAAGAGATTATGTGATTTGTAAGGGAATATGTGACTGGTAAGGGAATACTTAACGTGTAAGGGAATACTTGACTGGCATGGGTGTATGTGACTGATAAGGGACTACTGGTATGTGTTTGAGTACATGATGTCACCCCTACATGATCGTTGTTGTATTAACCCCCCCTCTCCCTCCCACCACCCCCACCCGCTTTATACATTAGGGGGGAGGGGTAGAGGGGAATGCAAGCCACACAGCAGACAGGTGCGAAAGTGGCATGCACTTTCAAAGTTTCAGACAAAAACAAGTGCCGTTTCTGTAATGCTGGTTTCAACCACTAGGGTAACTCTTTAACTAAACAGCTCATAATTAGAAGTGAAACTGACACATCTTCAGCCCTCTCTCTCTCTCTGCAGATCTGATCTATGTGATCTGGCTGTTCTTTGTGGTGCTGGCGTGGAACTGGAATGTGTGGCTGATTCCTGTGCGCTGGGCATTCCCATACCAGACCCCAGAGAACATCCACCTATGGCTTCTCATGGACTACACCTGCGACTTAATCTACATAACAGACATTGTTATTTTCCAACCCAGGCTGGAGTTTGTCCGTGGGGGAGACATTGTGGTCAGTGGCTTTGTTTGGAATATATACTGTGTTATTAGTCTCGCACCTACTGGAGCATTCTGCACAAACCACAGTATCCTCTTGTTGTTATTAATAGCATAAAGCCCTGTTTTGACTTTGTATTTCAGTGTGATAAAGAGGACATGAGAAAAAACTACATGTCAACAGAGAGATTCAAGGTAAATAAATCAAACAGGGTCTTGCACTTGCACAAAGACAATAATAGTAAATCTAGTATTCCCTCTTATAGACTACGGTATTGGTCATTTACTGTCTTACAGATGGATATAATTAGTCTGTTTCCGATGGAGATATTTTACTATTTCACTGGAGTCAACTCTTTGCTGCGGTTTCCCCGTCTACTGAAGGTGAGGATTTGTGTTAATGCCATAGACTATAAATGGGCCAACTGTCAGTGACGTCACCCATAGTTTTTTCCCAGGAATGGATTTACACCACTCTGTGCTGGTTCTGGCTGTGTTGCAGTATGTTGCACTCCACCTGTAACGCCCCCCTATGCACCCGATTTATTATAAAGGCATACATTTGTGGATAATATATTTTTATATATTACAAATGGCATGACAGCTGTACAGTGAGTGAATATTTGTATAAGTCATCAGTTAAAAATAAACTAGCTTTAGCGACCAAAGCTGTTTTTTTTTTAACCAGGTTGTAATTTTTTTTTATCTTTGCTGTAAATTTTGACATTTTAACATTGGAGTCTATGGGGATGGACACTCTTTTGTAGCCAGCCTCAAGCGGCCATTCCAGAACTGCAGGTTTTTGCATTCTGGGTGTGTCCGCTATTTCTGTATACAAATGACTATAACTACTTTGGAAATAGCGGCCTTTATAATGGCTTTTTCTACTGTAAGTGTACAAGCTGTTTTCCCATGCGCAATATTGGTGTAATTAAGAGATTTGCTGGAAATATTTATTTTGTATATGCTTAACATAACAGTCATTTGTGAGCTAAACAGGGCATTCAGTGCTGTCTGTAGTGAGCTTCAGCCTGTCTCACATGCGCAGTCAATGTCCACAAGTCCATACGGAGAAAAAAATTTAAGCACGGAGTGCTGTCAATTTCATCTTGGACGACATTTGCGATATCCGTACCATGGACCAACCATTTCCACATAACTGTTTTCATGGGCCTTACATTAGATGAAGCTTGAATGGAATCGTGCAGTGATAATTAACTAATAACTAATACCAGCCTCTTGTCTTTCTCGTAGTATAAGGTATTCTTTGAGTTCAACGATCGCATGGAAGCTGTGATGAAGAAGGCCTACATTTACAGGTAGCAATGGCCACCAGTGAATTCATATAAACCCAGCTGTCATACATGTTACGCACATACAGTTATAACACAGCACATGCTAACAACTTGTATAGCCACTGGGAGAGTTGTTCCTGTCATTGTCCATGTGCTAACAACTCGTATAGCCACCAGGGGAGCTGTTCCTCTCATTGTCCACATGCTAAATCCTTGTATAGCCACCGGGGAAGCTGTTCCTCTCATTGTCTACATGCTAACAACTCGTATAGCCACAGGAAGAGCTGTTTCTTTCATTGTCTACATGCTAACAACTCGTATAGCCACAGGGGGAGCTGTTCTTATCATTTTCTACATGCTAACAACTCGTATAGCCACAGGGGGAGCTGTTCTTCTCATTGTCAACATGCTAACAACTCATATAGCCACAGGGGGAGCTATTCTTCTCATAGTCTACATGCTAACAACTCGTATATAGCCACCAGGGGAGCTGCCCCGCTCACTGTCCATACACATTCTTGTCTCTTTCAGAGTCATACGCACCACGGCCTACCTTTTGTACTCTCTACACATCAACGCCTGTCTGTTTTACTGGGGGTCTGACTATGAAGGCCTGGGTTCTACCAAGTGGGTCTACAATGGCAAAGGATTTGCGTAAGGATGTATATTTTCACTTTATACAAAAAGCAATATTACCTGTGTTTGACCTATAGGGGGAAGTCACTATACATTCTTATAACATATTGTAAATTGGCAGGTTCATGTTTTACAAACCTTTGCAAGATAAATTATTTATTAAAAAAGTTTTCCTGGCCACTCTATGCTTTATGAAAAAGAGCTGTATATTTGTGTACTGTGTTTATACTGTATATATTATACACATACATACGTACATATAAAACATTTTATTTAAACAGCTATATCCGCTGCTACTACTTTGCGGTGAAGACACTGATCACCATTGGAGGCTTGCCAGATCCCACTACCGTCTTTGAAATCTGCTTCCAGCTCATTAACTATTTCGTCGGTGTCTTTGCCTTCTCTATCATGATTGGTCAGGTGAGTCGACCAAACAATGTACCTGTCAATGTTCAGTGTTGACATATATGTTACCTATAGATGAGCCTGTCTTCCTCTTTGACCTGAGACAGATGCGAGACGTTGTTGGAGCTGCCACAGCGGGTGAAAACTACTACCGGGCCTGCATGGACAGCACCATTAAGTATATGACGTCATATAACATCCCAGCAGACGTTCAGAACCGGATTAAGACCTGGTATGACTATACGTGGAAGATCCAAGGCATGCTGGGTAAGCAGTATTGGTAAACACTGAACAGCATTGCGTTATGAATCAACTGTTAAATTGGTGCCAGCCACTATGGCAAAAGTGGCGAAAGCTATGTGAAAGGTTACTCCCTTCCCTGGGAATCATCCTAACCCTGCCACACCTAGTAATAATGGATTACTTAGTCGTAACATGCCGACGCCTGTCTCTGTCTCAAATAGATGAGCAGGAGCTGCTCATTCAGCTGCCGGCGAAGATGAGGCTGGACATTGCTGTAGACGTCAACTATGCTATCGTCAGTAAAGTAGCCCTTTTCCAGGTCAGTAAATGGCAGAAATTAACAGGTGTACGTACCCACAGACAAACAGCAGAATACGATAAGCCCTTGTACCTTTTCAACACGTTATGGGCTATTGCTATATTTAAAGGTAAAGTAAGTCATTCTCGAGAATGCTTGCTAACTTTGAACTCAAATCAAAACAAAAATATTTCTTTTTGAATGACATGCCGTAGGATGCCCTCTCAGAAGCTCCGTCCCACACATTTGAAACAAATTGCGAAGGATATGGCATTGTCGTGAGCGGTCTGCATATATTTGTTTGTTTTTCCTATTTACGAAGCTGTTTATACTATAAATACTGGATTATATTTTCAGCATGCACAGAGAAAACAGCATAAACTATCAGACTGCAAGGATATATTTGGTGAATTTTACATAAAGTATATTAGCTTACAAATAGCTTACTGTACCTTTAAGTGTAAAATCTTTGACTAGGTTATAACATCCCCAGGAATCCAGTTTTACTCCCCATCTCAGCTCATGCTGGGAAACATCAGAGTACAAGACACAGCATTGGCAGGCTCTCGGTCTCGGTCTTGACATGGGTATAATATACAAGTTTATAGCACAAAAACAGTTCACCACTTTACCTTTCATTTCTTCTGTTGTAGGGCTGTGACAGACAAATGGTATTTGATTTGCTAACAAGGCTCAAATCAGTGGTTTACCTGCCGGGAGACTTTGTCTGCAAAAAGGTATCTAGTTGTGTATGTCAAGCAGGTCCATTTGTGCATGTGTCAGTATGTGTGCATTATGTCTTAACCCTTAGGACAATGCTTATAAAGAAGATGAATAAGAATGGTTATCACATAAGTTTACTCAGTAACGAGCAGAGAAATACTGCAAACACGGGTATATTACTGAACTAGCCTCCTGTTTCCTTCATAATAAAAGAACCGGAAGTTTGCATATAACCTAACTATACAGTAGCAATGATATATATACAACAGTGTGTGTGCGTGTGTGTGTGTGTGTGTGAGATTCTGACTCTTTGCGCTTCAGGGTGAGATCGGCAGGGAGATGTACATCATCAAGCAGGGGGAGGTGCAAGTTGTGGGCGGTCCTGATCTACAGACGGTGTTCGTGACCATACGGGCCGGCTCTGTGTTCGGAGAGATCAGGTCCGGGCTCACGGATCTCACTGTCCTGTAACTAATTAATTCCAACAGAAAATTTGATTAGCGCAGTGGTTCTCAAAGTGGGGGTCGCGAGACACAGAAAAGGGGTCACGAGATTATTTCCAGAAATTAAATATAATTGTTAGCAGTACAGTTTAAACACTAAATTATGTATTCAGCTACTAGCCTATATTTAAATACTACCAAATAATATCATGGCTGTAATGTTTCTACCACCGCTGGGGATAGCGGGGGTCTCAGGTTTTTGGCACTGTTTTTTTGGGGGTTGTGAGTTAAAACGTTTGAGAACCACTGGATTAGCGGACTAATACAAATACGTCCAGATGCGTCCAGATTTGACTAAAGCCTTTCAGAATTCTTCTAATTTAATGTAGACGTTTTATATAGTTATTGTATGTAACCAGTCAAATTAGTTAAGAACATGTAAAATCCAAAACACAGTATGAGTCTACAACGTACTCACAACAGACTCACAATCATAAATAATGTCATACTATGGTGTATGCAAGGGTTATAGGCACAACAAGTGTGAAATAGGCCTGCATCTACTCTATTTTGAGCATTAACAAGTCTTCTTCTTTTCTGATTGGCCAGTTTGCTGGCCGGAGGTGGTGGGAATAGACGCACGGCCAATGTGAAGGCTCATGGATTCGCCAACCTCTTCATCCTGGATAAGAAAGACCTTGCTGAGATCTTAGTGCACTACCCGGAGTCCCAGAAACTCCTCCGGAAAAAGGCCAAGTGAGGGGGGACCCCCCAGCCTTTCTGCCCCCAGGACCCCCAGTCTTTCTGGGCCATGACTCATGAGCCACAGCCCTGGGACAGACATGGCTGCCTATTGGGATATTCATTTTAGCAACTAGCAACACCCCCCCACACACACACGCACACACACACACACACACTTTATTTACTCTATTTACCTGAAATCATAAAATTAAATAGTTTCGGTTATATTTCGGTATAGGCTGTGTATAGCCTATGATTTCAAGTAATTACATTTTAACATGTCTCGATTGTATATTGCTTATTTATCTACAAACAGGAGCTAATACTTGCTGAAATCACATGCCCACACACACGCCCACACACAGAATGCATGCACACACGAAAGACATATCCTTCACAAAACTACCTAGCGCTTTTTACAGGCAGTCACCAAATTCTGCAAAATCCGTATCAGTAACAGCTGTTTCTTACCTGGTCTCTCTCTCTCTCTCTCTCTCTCTCTCTCTCTCTCTCTCTCTCTCTCTCTCTCTCTCTCTCAAGATTAAGTGCAGCATAAGCTTGTGGCTGAGGTCACGTTAGTCCTTGACTGTTATCTGGCAGGACAGGCAGCCGGTCAGGCTCAATAAATCCAGTCCCGTGATCCTTCTCCGCGGGTCAACGTAACCTTAATTCAGCTTCAGGCTAGGCTGTAGTGGTGTGTCGTGGTGCTTCTCAGGTGGTCTCTCTTGTCATGTTTGCACGCGTGTGTACAGTATGTTTGAGTGTGCGTCACAGGTGTGAATATGTCGGTGTGTATGAATCAGTTTAGTTTTTTTCCTTCTCGTTTTCCGATATCAGAAGCCATTTTAATCCTCATTTGGTGCAGTATACCAGAGACACTATATAGAGGAGACATGCCACTTAGAGCATTTTGACTGGAGCTCTATGGGAGAATTCTGAAACGCAAATATGGCAGTTATAGGAAAATATCCAAATAATAACACATAACATAATCCAAATGAGCCAATCATCTGCTGTATAACTGCCAAGCATTAACCTGTTTAACCAATCATGTGATTGCACTGACGTAAGACTGCCTATACAGTCTTCCTAAATAACTGCCTATAGTCTCTCACTCTGTGTCTCGTCCTCCCTCCCCAGGAAAATGCTGACCAAGGATCAGAAGCCAGATAAGGAGGAGGCGAAGGAGAGAGTGGAGGTGATTCCGCCCAGGCCGGAAACACCCAAGATGTTCCAGGCGGCGTTGAGAGTCACCAAGCAGGCCGGCATCGAGGGCACCTTCGCCAAGCTGAAGAAGAGCTACAAGCTCCTACAGCCTGAGGTGAACCAACGTCTTTGTACTGTGTGGGCGAGGCTGGCCACATGGAATCTATACAGTAGAGTCACTGGTGAAATCTGATTTAAAAAAAAAAAAAAAAAAAAAAGGTTAAACAGAGTTTCTTTTCTGCTGGCGTCCATCTTTGATTCTCACGTCTTCTTCCCTATAGGCCCCGGGCTCCCCGGTGCCCCCTCCCTCTCCCACCTGCCGCCGGTCGCCCCCGCGACCCCCGACCCCGGGAGACGCCGGAGAAGCGGTCTCTGTGGGCCCCGACAGAGTGTTGATTATCCGCATGACCCCTCGTCACCAGGGGGAGTAGATGCTGAGCATGGAGCTACGGGCCGGGGAGCAGCGGCAGCAGCGCGTGGCGGACCAGATGGAGGATGAGAAAAGAGGAGAAGGAGGCGAGGAGGAGAAATAGAGGGATGGGCGGGTGGATTCACTTGGGATGGGGGAGGTCAAGAGACACCCGCGCCCTAGGAGAAAGCGGCCTCGCTCACCCTTCAAACACACATTTTGTGACAATTTTTTTTTGTATGAAACTCAATTACCCACAATACCCTAATGCTCTAGCTCTGTAGCTACAGCCGTTCTGCCATTTCCCCTTATGCCTCTCGTTGTGACCTTTGCAGGCGACAACATGCTTTGTAGGGCTTATCGTCACTAGGAGCAAGACAGGAATATCAAGCTTAAAGGTGGGGCAAGCGATTGTAAGATAAATTAATGTCTTCTACCGGTCCGCTAGCTGCCATTCTGTGTGCACACTGAAAATAAATCTGTGAAAGGGAAGACAACAATATCTCAGATGTGGCAATGCATGCCCAATTTTGGGAAAAGCCAGCCTGGTGTAACCAGACCATATTCACAAAGTATTCGCAAAGTGAATATGGTCTGGCCACGATCCATTGGGAAGTGTTGGCAGTTGTCTCCTCCTACTGGGTGTAGACCTCTGGTAAATTATGAAACTATTGGACAGGACTGAACCAATCGGCAATGCTACTGATTTTTTGGTCGCCTCATCTAGCTCTACCACCATTTTGAAACACGCTTGACTTCAACGTCATCTCACTAACCCACGCTGACTGTGTCATTTTGTATAGTATATGTGTACTGTAGCACTCAAAATATTACTTATACCGGATATTGAATACTAATACTGAATATTTTTAGTCTATCTAGTATCTACTTTCTGTCAGGTTCTGTCAGAGGCAACAGAGCCTGCAAAAACTTTTAGGAATTTTAGTAGAAGGATTTCCAGGTTGTGTGTGTGTGTGTGTGTGTGTCGGGAAGGGGAGGGGAGGGGGGAAGAGGGGGTCCTTGGAGGCCCATTCCGCTCTCTGATCTCCTCCCCTGACCTGGACATGCATGCATAAGCGGCCTCCATGCCTCCGCCAGCATCAAAGTCGACCCAGTGAGCGCCACAGGCCCAGCCACGGGCCTCTGACCAGGGCTGGAGCACACGGTGTGTGCACACCAACACACACAGCTTATTGTGCTCTCCGGGCACGCACGTACACTCATGGGAGGGGCACGATGCAGCACGCGCACAGATGTTCATTCAACGAAACGCACACGCACGCACACACACAAACAGACACATAAACACACACACACATGCACGCAAACACACACAGACAGACACACACACACACACACACACACACACACACACACACAGGTCAGAGCAGGCAAGTGGACATGTCCAAGCAGGAGTGCTTCTTCCATGAGGAGGATATGAGGCAGAGAGACGAGCCCATTTGCAGACTGTCAAGCTCCATTAGCAAACACAGGACAGGAGCGCAGAGGTAAGAGCACGGGGCGTCCAGTCCACCAGGGACCCTTAACTCCCCGGGTGTTGCCGATTACCGTTGTGCATTCCCCGACATCAACAGGAGGCTAGAATGTGTTTTAATGCTCAGTGGACTGCAAGTTAGCAATATTTCATGTTAAGTGACGCCCTGCCATATTTTGACCACTTCTTCAACTGTTAGAACGCTCAAGTGCGTTATTACCCGACCAACTGCAATACTGAAATTGCGCTGTTAACGTGCTGACGGCCGAGAGTTGTTCTTTTTACACCTCAGGCTGAACTAGCTTCATAACAACAACCAAAATCTGTCCGACAGCGCAAACCACAAGTTTTACATTGCAAATTATTTCACAGAATATGGTTAGGTAAGAACCGTGAAGCTGCTGCTGGCAGTATCTGAATGCGAACTCTTTGTAGCAGTGTCCTAAAACATGAATGCTCAATAGTGCATTCTCCCTGAGGGCAAAAACACAGAACACACCTCATTGTCTCGCACATGATTGGTTACACAGTAACCGAACGAGACACCGGACTGAGCTCTCCATCGTCCTCCGTGTAAGCCTTTAAAATCCATGTTCTCAAAAGACCCACCAAAACCCGTGACAGCTACTGTCAGGCTACCATCCCACACACACACACACACACAATCATCATCATCATCATCATCATCATCATTTTGTGTACCCACACAACCTTAGATCTGTCAGCACTACACATTCCAGAGGACAGAGAACATGAGATAAAACTGGAATAGACACCATTTCTACCTTTTGTCTTTGATAGATGTCAAGGTAGCCCAGAGTGTGTGTGTGTGCGTGTGTGTGGGTGTGCGCGTGTGCGTGTGCGTGTGTGTGTGTGTGTGTGTGTGTATCTGTGCGTTACAGCAGGAGGATAATTTGCTCTAATTGCTCTTCCATTGGAGCTTTGCTAACAGATAGATATCTTTGGTATGGCTGCTGGACTCAGGCCATGGACGGAACACACACGCACACACACACACACAGAGAACTATCAGTATTCTCCAACAGTGGGATGACAGGTGAATGGTAGCAGTCATAAAGGTTTCTCTGCCTGCAGTGTCTGGATAAGCCAGCTTCATACCTGTGTGTCAATGGGAGATGTTATTTCAGCTCTCAGGGCTTGGGGGGGGGGGGGTTTGCAGGTGCGCTTATGTGTGTGTGTGTGTGT
>JAODUK010001308.1:0-12951 GCA_027564635.1 Typhlichthys eigenmanni | reverse complement strand
GATAGACTTTTAGAATTTATATAATTATAATTTTTTGGTAATTAGGTCATTAGTACCTTTATATTATAAATCATTTAGTAAATAAATGCACCGATTAATAATGTATGTATAGGGTACTTTTAGTATTTAGACTGACTTCCGGGAACTATTTTGAGGCTCCACGATCCACCATTGCTGTGAATAAACGGTCCATTGGACTGAACAGAGATGGCACAACTCTCTCTTTCCATGGCTCTGGTTTAAAGTAAATAGTAAATAGAATAGATAGAGAACGAGGAAACAGCTGTCTACCCCAGACGACCGACGGCGTCTCACCTGTGATCTTCCTGCTGCACAGGTGGAGCAACGGCCGTGAGTGGAGCATCATCTTGGCCATGGTGGAGATCATGTGCTGGCAGTTGGGCAGGGTGAACTCCTCAGACATAGCCAAGGCCTTCCTCTACGGGAGCACAAGGCACTAGCTCAGTAAAGCACATATCTGTACAAGCCACCAGCTGCTTTAGACCAGCGGTTCTCAAACTGGGGGTCGGGACGCCCCAGGGGGTCGCGAGACACAGATTGAGGGGGTCACAAGACGATTTTCAGAAATGAAATAACCTAATGAGTAGCTTTGATGTATTCTGCTACAAGCTTATATTAATTAAAATACTATCAAATAATAATATGGCTGTTATTCTTCTACCACCCTCTGGGGATAGCGGGGGTCTCTGGTACTGTTAATTTGGGGGGGTCGTAAAATGAAAAGTTTGAGAACCCATTCTTTAGACTACAGACTCTCTGTGATTGGGAAAGGAACTTCCTCCAAGTGTCTAAAGTTGTTATTATGAAGATATTTTAACTATATTTTAACTACCCCTCAATCTACAACCACCCACAAACTGTAGAAAAATAGGGTGCAACTTTAAGCATTGGCCTTTATAAGCGGTAAAGGCATACTAATAGCATGAATGGTTTATTCAATAATTTTACTTTAGGTTTTGTGCTAGCCTGGGTATAACTGTTATTCCGTTACTATGGAACCTGTTTACACCTTGAACGTCTCTGACCATAAACTGCTCAATAAAAAAGAAAATTGCACAGATTTCAGTTAGTAAATGCTTGTAAACGTTTTTGTCATTTGTATTTTTAAAGCTAAAGCATTTCAGCTAAGTCTGTTACCAGTTTTTCCCCTCTACAAAGTTACAACAAATTAAAAGAAATCTAGAACAAAAAAGTGTAACAAATCCTAATCCTGCTGAATCTCAGAACACACAGTAAGCCAACAATACATGATTGACATTTAAAGATAGCCGACCTCCAGCTTCTTCTTCAGGTGGCTGGGCGTGTCTTGGCCCAGCAGACGCATGAGGCTCTGCAGGGGCAGCACCTTCTGGATGCTGGGCAGACGGGCCTCCACCAGCAGCCTGGGACACCAGAAGAAGAACACGCAATGACCCACCAGCCTTCAAACAACCCTGACTAGCTCCCCCTGTGGCATAGAGAGGTTACTACACCCTAACTATTGGGGTAGAGCACCACTATATACTGATGAGAACCATGATGGAGGGGGAACTGTGATGGGACATAATAGGGTGCAACACCTGATGGCCTCCTTGAGAGAGCGGACGTTGGCTCCATCCTCCATGTTCTCCAGGCTGGAAGCCAGCACCGACAGACTCTTCTCATCGAACGCATTGATGTTCTCCTGCAAGACCCCAAGAGGAGCACCCCCACACCGTGAGCCAAACCAGTGTGGCAGCACTCGGACCCTGCGTTCACACGGACGTCAAACGAGGCAGACACAGCGAGTGGCCGTTGCCAAGCCAACTAGGCGGGGCTAAGACAGAGCAGAGGACTATTTTATACAAATACTGATTGATCCCATTGGCGACTACCAATGGGAGTGCCCAGTAAGGAACCACAGGCCAGGAATGCGTCCAATCGGCATGTGTCCCCCTCGCTTGTCGTCCGTGCGATGAACGCACTGTTACACATCAGGAGTTCACAGAAAGGGTATGTGTGTCAAATAAATACATTTAGAAAGTAAAAGTAAACAGTGCATTTAAACAATAAGACTCTATAGATTGAGACTGACAGGCTGAGATCTGATTGACTGTCAGTCAACAGACTGAGATCTGATTGGCTGTCAGTCAACAGACTGAGAGCTGATTGGCTGAGAGCTACCTGGCAGGCTCTGAGCAGCATCTGGACTGCGCGGCTGCGCTGGGGCACGCCCAGCTTGACGGCGCCTAGCAGCGTGTACGCCAGGTCGACGGTGCGCATGCGGCCCGCCTGCTCCACGGCGTCCCTCAGCAGCTCCTCCAGCTGCGGGTGGCGCAGCATGAGCTCCAGCTCGCCGCGCCGCTGCTCCTCCGTCAGACGCTTGGCGCAGTCCCACATGCGCAGCAGGCAGCTGCTGAGGCAGCCGCGCGGGACCCGCCCGCGGCCGTACAGGTCCAGGACGTCGGCGGGCGAGCCGCAGGCCTGCAGCCGCTCGCGGAACGGGGCAGCGCTCTCTGACGACGGGTCCGTCAGTGCCCCCTCCTGGTGGGAATAGAGCCTCGTGGCGAGCAGAGTGGCTCTGCTTCGCTGTGGTCGGAGGCTGCGAGAGGACGAGGAGCCATACTCGGCTGCCGACGTCCAAATCTGGACGCCTCCCTGTCGCCATAGTGACGACGAATGGTTGAAAAGGTGCGAAGTCCACCGCAGGACCCCTTCTCCCGCCACACGGAGAGACATGGCTTCCTTACGACAAGACAGAGCGATAATCCACACTACAACGTAACGACAGAGCTTTGCGCTAATGCACCACACAAGTTCCCCCAATAAAAACAATGAGGAAATAAATAAAAATGATTTGTAAATTATGTTCACCCTGTATTGTACTGGAAACACGGCAACACATGTGATGTGATATATGTGATGCTAACATGGGATTTAATTGTACTGTGATAACGTAGTCTACACTAATTTCCCATCTGATGACTGCAACACATTCCAAAACAATTGCGACAGATGAGTGTTGTACTTACACTGGGTACTAAAGACTAGCCTGGCTCCAGACGACTATTGCCATTCAAAATCGCAAGTGTGGGAATAGTATTTAGTATATTCTGTTTTCAAGTCACCAGAAATTGGCATTTAAATGCTTTATGAAAATAAGTAAAAATATTTGCGGGGGAGGAGGTTGTAGGAAAGGGGGGGGGGGGGGTACATGCCCCCCCATTCACTGTCCCCCTGGTGATAAAACGTGAATTAATTATAATGTAGGTCCATTATTAATGTTGATATGCTAACTTAATATTTTCTGCGGCTACAGACAGATACCTAAAACATTTTTTATGGACAAATGGCTCTTTTGACGGTAAAGGTTGCAGACCTCTGCACTAGGCTAACTACAGACAACAGTTTGTGAAGTTTAGCAAGTAGCGTCCTCCCCCCCACCCCCTCCACGCAATTTCATGATTTATGTATTTCAATAACCCCAGAGCTATTGTGATTTAAATGTAGGTGTAATTAAAGTAAGTTCGGTAGAAAACATTAAATTTCGGTCTGCCTTCATCTCCTTCAGCCAGTTCGTGGCTTGGCAGTAAACATTGACAACCACAAGGGCAGACGTATTTTCAAATACCGTAGCTATATATACAGATATACATATATATATACAGAATACATTCGTCAAAATCTTACTTATCGGTACAATTCAGGAGCACGGAATCGTCCTCATCACGTTATCAACACCAGTCACACGACGTTATGTTAAAAACACGTTTCTGTTCTCTGTCATGTTGGGTACAGTAGTACTGCTGTTCACATGCTAGCGGCGTCCGTCGCCATTAAAGGTCCGTCAGGAACACGAGTAGTTCCGCGGTTGTAAATGCTCAAATAAATTAATATTTGAGTTTATTGTCTTATTATGATGTTGAGAATATTACAGTTGTATGGTTTATATAAGAAATTATTTAAATGGATATATATGTACGCCAACGCCATAATGAGTAGCTCTTCGTGAGTCCTTTGTTTCCATATCGTGCTAAATTAAGCGCGACACTGGTTTGTTTCCAGGCAACCGATGCCAGAGAGAGATGGCAAAATTTGTTATAGCTGGTATGACGTCTATTGACGCTCATATTTCACACTAACACGTCTTATGTTAAAAGGTTTCACTAACACATTTGTTTGCAGGCAAGGCAGACTGCCCATATCATGCCAAGGCAGAACTGCTGGCTGACCAGCTGCAAATATCTCTACCACACTTCAAGATCCACAAAATCTGCATACACCCAGACGAATGGACCGTAAGAAGTTATAATTTGTAGCACCTATGCATTCAGTATGTGAGTTTGACAGTGGTTCTTATAATTCTTCGTTTTATTATTATATTAGCAATATATATTTGTTTCTAACAGGAATGGCTGAGAAACACCTGCGAAACAAATGGATGGGAACACCAGCAATCCCCCCTGGTTTGGAGAGAATTAACAGAACGTGGGGGAAAAGGTCTGATTCTGGGGGGGTACAATGACTTCTCAGAGTACTGCCAGGTAATTACACACTGGCTTTCCTTTGCTTGTATCATTCCTAAAGCAGCAGCTTTATGACTATATATATTTCTGTTGTATAGTTTAAGATCCCAGCGTCACATTTTTATTTCCCTTTGGGGCTCAACCTGCATGGGGATCAAATGTCTTTGCACTCCCTGAACATTCTTTGCATGTCCGCAGGAATATTATGGCATCAAGCTGGACATGTCGACAGATAAGATAGTGAAGATAGCAGCAGAGAATCTGGAGGCCAAGCTGGCCCAGATAGAGGAGGAGAAGATGTATGCAAGTCTCATCCAGCCTTTTCACATATGGATCAGCAGGTAATGTTTCTCAGAGCGCTTTGCGATAGAGAGAAGTATCAGCTGCTGCTGCTGTGTTAGCTGAGATGACAACGTAATGCATTTCTATGGGAGCAAATACGGAATGGTTCTAGCCTCTTAAAGGTATAGTGTCATTCTGGAGAATCAATTGATAAAAATAAACAGCGCCTCTCTCTTCAATGCCATAGGGCGCTCCTTCAGAAGCTCCGCCCCGCACATTGGACACACATTGATATTGTTGTTGTGTGGTGCGGTCTGCACCACCCTTTGTTCCTATTTACGCTCTGTACAGGGCTGTGTGTAGGAACAGATCCTACTCCAGCTTACTTACATCACTGACTGTACCTTTCAGTGGGCGTGCCACCTTGCTACATGTTACAAAATAGACAGGGCTGTCCATATTATTATATAGTTCTATGGTCCATGTTAAATAAATCACCACCCCCCTGCCTCAGCTTCATTTGAACTTTGCCGTGATAATCAGTCTGGAAAGCCTAGGAATCATCTTGAATGTGTGCGAGTAGCAACTGAACTTACTAATCAGCATCGTCGTATTGACAGCTATACGGGCGTGGCTTTAGTGTGCGGCGTGGTTTATGTATCCTAGCTACCTTGCTCTCCGCTCAATCTTTATTTCACTGAGATTACAGTCTGTAAACCATGATGACATCAGCGTTCACACAGCCACCCTGCTGGAGGTCCAATCAGAGTGGAGTAGTGAGATGACGTTGAAGTCAAGCATGTTTCTAAATGGTGGTAGAGCTAGATGAGGTGATCAAAACAGTTGTCGCAACGCCTATTGGTTCAGCAATTGTTTCCAAATTACCCAGAGGTCTACGCCCAGTAGAAGGAAACAACCACTTTCCAATGGAGCGTGGCCAGACTTATTCACAGTGAAGATGGTCTGGTTACACCAGGCTATGTTTTAGGTGTGTCGACAACGAAAACAATGGTTCGTCCAATCAACTGCCAACTGCCCTTTTCATACAGCAACTTTCACACCAACATGAAGGGCTGTCGTCCTCTTCCTCCCACAGCGCCCTCCACCCGACCAGCTACAGCCTCATACCGCACCTGCTCTCCCGCGAAGTGTTCCCGAACGCATCCGCCCTCTGCCTCCACCTGCTGGACGTAGGGGGCGATGCGGAGGAACTGCAGGGCCTGAAGATGGTGGTGGAGGACCTCGCCCTGCCTCTTCTCCTCCAGGTTGTTAGAAGTGTATTGTTTTAACACATACTATTTAACGATGACTATTTAGCCATAGTATTATATATAGACGCATAAATAATTAAAGAGCAACGCAGCATTTACTCAGATTTTTACAATTTATAATTTTTTATTTTCTATATACATGTAATATACATATTTAAAGATCTATATTTTAGACTTTTTCTATATTTTCTGTAAATGTTTTACATTTACTGTATATTTATACTATTACATCTTAAACAATGTGCAGTGGTCTCTTAATGTTTATTGTGTATACTGTATATGACTCAGTGTCAGTGACCTCTGCCTTGTATCTTTGATGTTAGACTAGACTGTTTAACCCAGAGCCATGGAAAGAGATAGTTGCGCCATCTCAGTTCACTCCAATGGACTGTTTTTTTACACAGCAATGGCGGATCGTGAGAACCTCAAAACAGTTCCCGGAAGATAGCCTCAAGTACCCTCAAGTACCCTATAAAATATATTGTAAATGTAAATCGATGCATTTATTGACTAGTAAATACCGAAAAATTACGTTATATATCTGTACGTATAGATTCAAATTGCCCACCAAGCACTTCCTGGAACTGTTTTGTATCTCCATGAACCACGTGAAATGCGAACTTTCCATGGCTCTGGTTTAACCGAGGCCACGTGACTCAGCCCCTGTGATAATAGTTTCACATGCTGCTGTTACATAGCCCAGTGACCGAGAACTTTTCAACTTTATGCTAATTTCCAGCGAGCCGTTGGTGACGGAGTTTGGCAACTACCAATGGCAGGACAGATGTTCTCTCTCTCGATAGCTATCTTAAAATCCCTCGCTGTTACGTAGTGCCTGTTCACAGTACATAGTGTAATAACAGTATTTATACAAACATTTCCCTCCAAAATGTACATTTGTTTTGAGGGAATGCACAATATTTGTGCATTTGATTTGACTAATTCTACTGTAGACCTCAAGCCAGTTCAGACACGCCCACTCCCGAGCTGGCGGTTTGGACACTAAAGAGGGCTTGGCAACAGCTTATCAGCGATTGAGCGATATGCGAGTTGAACACGTGGGCGGTGTAAATGCAGGGTCACCCCCTGTGATTGTAGTTTCACATACTGCTGCTACACAGCCCAGCGACAGCGAGACAGCAGAGACACATGTAGACATAAACATGTACAGTATACAACTGCTGCTGGAAATATACAACTTAGGATTTATTGTCTATTAAATATAAATGTGCTGAGGTGCGTTCAGAACTGGCGAACGTTCGCAAACAAAAGCAAACGGTTTGAGGAGGTAGTTTACGGCGAACGCACGTTGAAGCTGGACGAAGGGTGACGGTTTAAATCTAATATTTTAGGCATGTTTACACAAATTGTACTTCAAAATTCAAGTTCAAAGCAAACATTTTCGCCACGAATGTTCGCCACTGTTCGCCAATTCAGAACACACCTCTGGTCATGCTAATACTATACACAAGAACACCCTTTAGCATATCTGCTAAAAATGGTTGAATCAAACAAGGTGCAGGGTGTTCCGAGCATGGTCTTACAGATGCCCTTCACCTAGAAGCCTGGCCAAAAGATCGAATTTCCCACCAAAAGTGTTGTTTTGATCGAGATCACATGTCAACAACCTTCCTCCAAAATCCCTGACTACACCTTTAACAGAACATAAGAAGGAGTGATGTTGCTGCCCTCCACACAGGTGACCGTCCACGTGGCCCTGGAGGAGGCCTTCCAGAGCAGCGACGTCATCATCCTGATCGACGGCGGCGCCGGCGGTATGGACCCGAGCACAACCGTGGACCGTTATCGCTACTATGGGCAGCTGATTGACCGGCGGGCCCACAGGGAGGTGATGGTGGTCGTGGCCGGGGACCTCCTTGTCAACCTCCGGTGCTCCCTGCTTGTGGAAAATGCTCCTTCCATCGACAGCCACCGCTTTGTCGCCATAGGGACCCAGCTGGCGAGCGCGGCCAGGGCCGATGTCGCAGAGAAGCTGAGCGTGAGATCCTCAGGTAGGCAAAATGGCCGCCTTCTACGAGGGGAGGGTCTTCTGAATGTGTTTATGCCCAAGCAGCTCTTCTGCTTCCAATGCAGATGTCATAGGCGTCAGTGTCTGGGGCAACATCAGTGGCAGTTTCCACGTTGACCTGCAGAGGGCGAGAGTGTTTGACTACGGGGCCGTGAAGGGCCCGGCGTTCTCCAGGCCAGTCTTGGAGGTCCTCCGTGACCGGTAAGTGCCTCATAAAGCGACTGCTAAGCTGCACCACTATTGTAACAGAAGAGTTCATTTTCATTATGGCGGCCATTTTGAAATAAAGATGGCGACCACAATTTTGGTCAGAACGTGTGTGTCCTGTTTTTAGATAAAAGATCATACAAAAGCTTTACAGTATGGTGGTTTTATATCAAACACATACAGCTGCCTGCCATAAATGACCTAAAACCATCTCCTACCTTCAAGGAAATGGCTGAAAACGGACTTCCAGAGGCTGGTGACCGATCGGCGGGCAGCTGTGGCTTCCAAGACCGGCAGAACTGTGTTTTTATCGGCAGTTAACAGCATCCTGGCTGTGCTGAAGGCATGGAATGGTCTGTGTAGTCCAGACGAGCTGTTCTCCCTGGGCCTGCAACGCCCAGGTATGCTAGTACAATGTGTAGGCGTAGATATGTCACTGTCAAATGTATTCATATAGCACATTTAAAACAACCATCGTCGACCAAAGAAAAAAGAAAAAGAAAAAATGAATTAACTCCATGAAGGCACAAATTCACAAAGATTGTAATTCATAAAAACAAATAACAAAAACGAACGGAGCCAGTTGAGGTGGTACGGGCATCTGCTAAGGATGCCCCCTGGGCGCCTTCCTTGGGAGGTGTTCCCAGGCACGTCCGGCTGGGAGGAGGCCTCGCGGGAGACCCAGGACTAGGTGGAGAGATTATATCTCCACACTGGCCTGGGAACGTCTCGGGATCCCCCAGTCAGAGCTTGCTAATGTGGCTCGGGAAAGGGAAGTTTGGGGTGTCCTGCTGGAGATGCTGCCCCGCGACCCGACTCCGGATAAGCGGGATGGATGGATATAGTGCCAAAATACCCAGGTGCTCTAAAACCTAGCTGCTATACTCCATCCATCCATTATGTTGACCGCTTCTCCATTAGAGTCGTGGTGACAACAGGGTCATTAGTGCAGCCCAAGTATTATATCCCTGTCTGCAGAGACATCCACCAGCTCCTCATAGAGGGATACCCAGCTGCCCCCCTGCCAGCTGGGAGATATAATCCCTGCTGCTATACTTGATCAGAGTTCTTACAAGGGGGAGGTGCAGGTTAAGGGGGTGTTGTTTCCATGTGAAATATAGGCTGTACAGCCTTTTGAGACTGTAGTCTGATTAAGGACTATAGAGAGCCGAAGTCACATCCGTGTTATGGGACCTTAGTTTGGAAAAAATATTTATGGTAGTCAACGGCAAGAATAAAATTTATTTAGATTTTTGATTAATTGTGACATGAAGTACATATTTTTTCCAAACTAAGGTCCCATAATGCGGACGTGACTTCGGCTCTCTGTAGAAATAAACTTGACTTGACAAGCAAGGCAGGCCACTCAGCAACCATCTTGGCACTGCCTTGGGGCAGTAATTATGGGCCAACCACAACAGTACCAGGCCCTTATCTACAGTAAATACGTCAGTCTAACCACGCAATTGGTGGTTTGGCCGTTATAAAGCAGATGATGGCTCTTTTTAACCTGACATGCCAGAGGAATTGGGAGCCGTACATTGAAACTGTTTGTGAATGCCAGGTACTTTCAAAAAAAGACATGGCAGTTGATTGAATGAACCATCTGGTCGGTTTTGCTGTCGGCGCACCTAAACCACGCCCATATGCTGATTGGAAAGTTCAGTTGCTACTCGGACACATTCAAAATGGTTCCTAGGCTTTCCAGACTGATTCTCACGGCGAAAAAAGAGCCTGATCTCACGAGGCTATGCTCTTTTGGGCCACTGCCATCTTTGAAATTATCTTCTCCAATGAGCTTCTCCCATAGTGTTATATTGAGGACTTTCTAAGTGGTCTATAATATATATAAAACATTTAACTATATATACTGTATATTTAACTATATATATATAAACATTTGACAGGAGTAAGGCCTGTATGTGTGGAAAATAATCACAGAGAGTGGGATATGATATGACTCTCGTTGCCTGGTTACAGGTCAGTACCGCCTCAGACAAGTCATCTGTGTTCCCGCGGTGTTCAGAGATGGGTGGTGGTCTGAGCTGCGTGACGTGGAGGTCGGAGAGGAGCTGATGGAGAAGCTACGACTCTGCGCATATGAACTTAGGTCATCACGGGAGGAACTGGCATCCACCACTCTGGATGCAGAGGACATCCCAGGCGAGCTCAGGCCATCGCAGGAGGAACCTGCATCCACCACTCTGGATGCAGAAGACATCCCAGACGAGCTCAGGCCATCGCTGGAGGAACCTGCATCCACCACGCTGGATGCAGAAGACATCCCAGACGAGCTCAGGCCATCGCAGGAGGAACCTGCGGCTGCTTCCACCACTCTGAATGCTGAGGACATCCCAGACGAATGTAGCTAACCACCAAACCTCCTGAAATATGCATCAACCAAATGGGTTTCAACATTGAGGCCGACTGGCCGAGAACATATTTTGTATGCTCATTAATGGTGGTGGAGATTAAAATGTATTAAATAAAAATTGTGTGAAATAAATGAATCAAGGTAATTTATCTTTTGCTTCAGTTTGACTTTTTATTTCAAATTTCACAGCTGGATGCACTTTAAAGGCAGTTGAAGTGATAGCTCTGTAGATTGTCATGACTTGATAGCATTGTTCATAATAACCTATGAACAATGATCATTTGATTTCAGAGATAACATTTTTGTAGATCAATTAATATAATTTATTGTATTCCTTTATTCAGTGGAATAATACTCTGATTTTAAAAACGTGTGCTAAACAACATGTCTTGGCACACGTTGTTTGGGACTATGTTGTTTAATAAAAAGTTAAACGATAATGAAATCCCAATATCTGGTGAAACGGCAGCGTCCTCCACGCTGACAGCACAAAACAACTAAGTGAATCTAGGCATAGGGTTTGTCCTTAACATAGAACTCGCATGTAGGCCTAATTAAACTACAGCGAATAATCCACATGCGCATAGGCTACTAGCCTACAATAAATAATCAGAAGTAACCTGACATGCCAGAGGAATTGTTGTCACAAGTCCATCTGGAGTAGCCTGGCTCTGCCAACTATGTTCTAAAACCTATTTATTTCATGAGATCACACCAGGCTACATCTGCGAGCCATGCATTGCAGCTGTGAACGGCAGCTACCCATTCACAATGATTCCTGTTTCCCAGACTGATTCTCACGGCGAAATCAGGATGGCATGGCAAGGCTACGTCACGAGCAGCTGTTTACTAAAAGTAAATTGATTTTACATTTTAGATTATTGAAAATATTACAATTCTCAATATTATAACACATCCACGGGCTTTCCACACATTCTTACGGCGAAACGAAACATAATCTCGCGAGATCATGATGGTCTCGCGAGGCTACTCGATAAGCTGTCTACTAAAAGTATATTGATTTTAGATTACTGAAAACATTAAGATTCTCAATATTATTCTCAGAATAGTAACATATTAAGGTTAAGCAAACTTAGAAAACACGTGAATATTTCCGTCGTTCACTTTTCGTCCCTATTTACCAAGGCCGCTGGTTTCCTAGCAACAGCTACAAACGCTGGCCGACGGTGAAGTGTGTGGTACATGGAAATTAAGGTTTACGAAGAGAAAACCTAAATATAAAGTAAACAGAGGCGGAAAATTAAAAGCAAAAGCTTTTCAGAAGCAAACGGTAATGTATACAAACGAGTTGAACATCGTTAACGTCCACTTCTGTTAGTTAAATTGATTAAATGAGTGACACGGTAGCCTATTTGTGTTGCATACAATAAGCCTCCAATAGGACGCTATACTAATATCGCTATTCATTAATTATATTTTCTAAATAATATGTAGGCTTTTTAGAATGAAATGCTGAATGTTTATCTTATGTTGAGTCCTCAATTAACCTGCTGTAGACCACTGAAGAACATGAAAGCATTGGTGAACAAGAAGGACTTGGGAACCATGAGAGCATGGACGACTCTAACATTGAACATCTCAAGCAAATGGAGGACATTGGTAAGATCACTGTGACACAGACCTTTTGCAAAACCTTTGACTGCATGGTATGTACCTGTGTAGCTGGCAGGCAGTGTGTATGGGTGTGCAATGTGTGCGCATGTGTGTGCATGTGTGCAGTGTGTGCATGTGTGTGCACGTGTGTGCGTGTGTGCATGTGTGTGTGCTTTACACTGTATGCCTGGCCAAGAAGACTCCTCACCTGGGTAATCACCGTAGGACTACAGGCCCACTCTGTTGCCACACCCAGTCTCTCAACATCCAACACACACCCTGCAGCCCAAACACTATATAGGCATATGTTTAATTTATAATAGTAATAATAATTATTATTATTATTAATAACATCCTTCCACATGCAGCTTCCAGACACAACAAAAGGTACACTGCCCTGCAGAGCAGGTACAAATCCCTGAGACAGATATATGCAGACAAGCTAGAGAGACAAAGGGCAGGTGAGTATCCAGGACTGGATGCGCTGCCGTTGTTCTACGACACCGAGCTGGAAGAGGAGATCCAGCCGTTACACCCTGAGGCCGAGCTGAAAGAGGAGGAGCAGCCGTTACACCCTGAGGCCGAGCTGAAAGAGGAGGTCCAGCCGTTACACCCTGAGGCCGAGCTGAAAGAGGAGGAGCAGCCGTTACACCCTGAGGCCGAGCTGAA
>JAODUK010001307.1:0-12952 GCA_027564635.1 Typhlichthys eigenmanni | reverse complement strand
AGAGAGAGAGAGAGAGAGAGAGAGAGAGAGAGAGAGAGAGAGAGAGAGAGAGAGAGAGGGAGAGAGAGAGAGAGAAACACAGGAGCCAGGAGGGGAACAGAGGGAGATAAGGAGCGGTGATGGACAAGTCTCATCGTCTTTCTGACAGCTTCATCAATAGCCTGAGGACACACACACACACACACACACACTCCTCTCCTTCGTGTGTGATTGACAGCAAGCAGGTGCACAGTGAATGAAGTTGTCAGGCTGGCTGCTGATCAGCTGTGCGTCGCCGTAACAACAGCCGAAGGCCCATCTCGACGCGCCGCTGCATTTCAAGGTGATCTCTTGTTTTACAAAAGCGCTGCGCACGTGCGTTTTATCTGTGTGTGTGGTTGTGTGTGTGTGTGTGTGTGTGTCTTTATGTGTGCATACACAGGTGTGTGTGTGTGCGTGTGTGTGCGTGTGTGTGCGTGTGTGTGTGTGTGTGTAGGCGTGTGCATGTGTGTGTTTGCGCATAAAGTATAGCACTACATAATGGTTCCTTCTGTTGTACTATGATATTTGAGCATGCTGAGATATGTATAGGACTCAATTATTGCCTTGAGCGCTGTCACTCCTTTCAACATTACATACTTGCATACTGTACATGGAACCCTACTCATATGCACTCTCACAACCTCTGTTGTTTCTTCTAAAACGTATGGAAACGGACGGTAACCCCATGCATGGTTTTCATTATAGCTTGGCAGCAGTCATGCAAACTGTTGTGTAATCAGGCTGCACCTGTTACAGTCTCAAATGTCTATAATCCGTGTGGTTGACATTCTGCAGAGATTTGTGATGCTAAACAGGTATGTGCTGTAGTCTTACTACTATCTTCTATCTTAGCTATCTCAGCTATCTTAGCTTAGGTGTGTTCACAGACTGTACCAGAAGCTAGCGCAGGGAAACGAGCAGTACTTACGCAACATACCACATTTGGATCCTTTCAAGGATGTACAAAATAAAACAATACCCCTCAATGCAAAAGCCCATTAAAACGACCAGTTAAATCAGCGGCTAGCTGAGATTCCTCGGTTTCGCTGATGCTCCGGCTGAATTTAAACCTACTAATTGGGTGAGACAGAGGTACAGTGGGTATTCCAAACGCATGTAGGGAAGTTAGTGACGATGTATTAGCAATGACTTTACGACAAACACTTTTGAATTGAGGGCAAGCTCAGGATGGTATCACAAGGCTAACTCGCTACCTTGCCGCACATTTGCAGAGCTTTGTCCTCCCGTTTAAACCCTCCTCCTCCTCTCGCTGACATCATTGAGGAGACGGCGCAAATATGGCCCCTTCTCGCGCTGTAATTAAACAAGTTTCCGCCTTTATTTCATGTCCATTAACAGAGCCCATAGCCCTGCTAGGAAAACGGTCATTATCTCAGACAGAAATAGAGACATAAATTTGCTGTTAATGAAAATGTCAATTAGTGGCCTGCTCTGTCACAGGAAGCTGATAGCACCGCCACTGTGGATTCAACACATGTCCTAGGCCACGTGAACGTGTAAAAACACCACACACGAACGCACATTCTCTTTGTGAAACAGCAATACAACGTAAACGTGCCTTTCCTTCTTCCTCTCATTGTGTTCACGTGTTTTCTGCTGTCGAACACCCTCACTCGTCCACTAATTGTCGAAACGTGTATCACTACACTAATTAATTAAGTTCATTAGCGGCGGGAATTAAAAAATAAGGCAGAAAAAATGAATGTTTGCTGAAAAACTGCTCTTTGCTCATTATTCATGCGGTTTCCTCTATAAGCTGTGTCGTCCCTGGAACCACAGGGCTTGACGACTTGTTTTGATAGTTTTATTCACATATTTGGATCATTAATCAAATGACTGCTTGGAGGGTGGGCAAGATGAGGATTTAATCCATACACTGTAGCATATCTTCTGTATGTGTGTACCTCAACACTTGCATGTGTTGAGATCAATCTAGAAGTCCTCTGCAACAGCCACGTCAGACCCTGAGCTGGAAGAAAAAAATTACCATTACATCTTTCCACCCCACACCTCCCCTCTTTACCCTCGCTCAGCAGACGATGAGGGGAAATAAATGTTAACGTACACACACACCTAAACTGGCACGCGCATGCACGCACACACATACACACATGCATTGTGCTGCGGATAAAAATGACAGATATAAAAAAGACGGATTCCCACCTAAACGTCAATATGAGGGGGATGTATTAAAAGTGCATTTGAAATTCGTAGCGGCGTTCCGCTTCATTTCTGAATGGTCCGGGTCTTGCACCCTTAAAAGCACAGGAAAATAAATCAAGTTTGTTGCTTACACAGAGACCTCAATAAAAATAAATAGATGAGCGCTGGTCACCTCGGCACCATTTTTAAAATGCCCCCCCCCCCGCCCCACCCCCCTCCATTGCACTGTATTCATAATTATGATTTTGATTGTCTGTGACCGCATCTTCTGAGATCAAATGTGAAGCAGAATAACAGCACCGCGGATGAAGAGATTTATTTGTTGGCGGCTGTGGCCAGTTGCGCATGACAAGCAGATAGCTAATACCGCTGGGTACAGAGACATTTGTTGCTAAGGCTTGGCAACTCTCCCTGACCTCATACATGGGTGAATTTCTCTGAATGTCAATGTTGCGTGTGGTACATGTGTCTGGGTGTGTTTGGACAGGGTTTGCAACACTTTTAAATGTAAAGGTGCGCTATATTATATTGTGAGCATTACTGTAATTTATAGCAGCAAACAATTCTCTGTGTATCTTGTAACCCAAGCTCCTCTGTGCTTTGTTTAAATTGATTGGCCGGCCAAGATAGCTATGTGTGTGTCTGTGTGTGAGTTTATGTGTGTGTGGGCCACAAGAATTTGTGTTGGTCTGAGATTCTGGTGCGCTAGGATGACATCTAGTGGCAGAAAGTCATATAGAACCACTATAACAAAGTAATGTGGTAAAGGTAATTATTTTCTGACAATTGGGGTAAACGCCAATGTATACTATTTTGCAGTATTTCTGTAATATATTGAATCCCATCACATCGTTTGTTCTTCAATTAACAACACATTTGCATATGCAAAAATGTCTCCTCTGTGAATATATAAGGTGGAAAATTGTGTCAGGCCTACAGTACAGTAGTTGAAACAGGCCAACACATTTTTACAATCAGATACTGCCGATGCCAATGGTATGGTACACGTTAACGGCTTTTCTGTTGTGGAGACACAAGGCACAAATGTTCACTGTTCAGTGAGCATCCTTTGTATAAATAAAACCCATGTGCACACACACACACACACACACACACGCACGCTAGTGGGTCTTAACTCACTCTATAAAATAGAAGGCCCTTCTTTTCTTTGATAGCTGTCATTTTCTACAAGGATCTGCTTAGCTGCCGGCAAAAATAAAGAGTTTGGTAGTAATGGAGGATAATTATAGTTCCCTCTCTCTCTCTCTCTCTCTCTCTCTCTCTCCCCCCCCCCCATCCCTCTCTCTCTCTCTCTCTCTCCAGTGGTGCAGTGCATAGGATGGCTGCCACTGAAGTCACAAACGGCAGCATTCAGGCCCATTACATCTGCAATGAGTGGAGTTCCAAGCAACATCTGGTGTCTGAGCGGTGATAGAGAGCGGTGCCCGTTCTTTTTTTAATGGCAGATCTGGAGGCAGCGCAGAGCGTAGCGTCTCTGTGTTAACCCCTCACAGACCACCTATGTGTGATGATGTGGCAGGTAAACAAGTTAATATGAGCAAGTGGGGGAGAACAGGAGGGGAAATAATACGAAAAATCATCAGGAACTAATAAAAAGACGGGGAAGCAATGATGGAAAGTATCTTATAGATACACTCAGTTGTGTCACAGCGCACCCCGAAACTCTATATCTCACAGTTTGTATTTGTGAAACATATTGGACACACATTGCCAAGGCTGGGATAGTGTTGTGTGGTGCGGTCTGCAGCATATTGTTTGTGTTCAGGTTTACATGGTAGTGGACCATGAGGAGTTCCCTGGATCTGACAAAAGGTCATGGCACCTCGTGTGTAGCGAGAAATAAAACCCCGGAGGCGAGAGGTCAGTTTAATAATGAGTTTAATTAACTCAGTTTGGATGCCAGTCCGTTTTCTGTGCTCTGAGGGCTAGTGGACGTTCCGGGGTAACTGTGAGACATGTCAACGTTCCGGGGTAACTGTGAGACACACAGATAATGAAGAGACAGTCAGGTAAATTCCGGGGTAACTGTGAGACACACGGATAATGAAGAGACAGTCAGGTAAGGGAAGTCCACACAGTAAGTACACACAGGCAGTCCAAAGTCGGTTCCAAACGATCTGTTCTTTCTCCGTCTTTCCGCACACAACTGCACCGCTGTACACTATAGGAGAGAGGAGCCTTCCTGCTCTTTCCCAATTGTCTGCTCCTGGGTGTTTTGGTTCCCAGTCTGGGAAACTGGTCATTTGGCTGACGAGCCACACCTGGGGTTTCTCCAGTGATTTAGACACCTGGCAGGGATACATAGCGACCCCTTCCGCCACCAAGCCTCTCTGGGGGCGTGTCTTAGGTCATCGTGCACCCCTGGGGGCTACCACTAGGGAGTGTGCGAGATAAAATATGAAATGGCGGAATCAAAAATAATTGTAAATTGTATTAATAAAAAGGCTTATGGTAGGCTACTCTCTGTCGAGTCAATAGGAAACCTACTCTATTCTTCTCATCCAGTATGTGACCTATTTGAAGGCACTATAGGCCTACACAAATAGCTGGTCCATTGCTATCTGTATAGTCTTCAAAAGGATTCAAAATCTTGAATTTGATTCACATATTTTTGCGGACCAATGGAATTGCCATGATATTCATTTACTTGGCCAAAACGATGCTTGGAAGCACATTTCTAGTTAAGTCCATCCATTGCCTGGTTAAACTGCAGTATTCTTTAGGGAGGTCCACGAAGCCAAAACATGCCATGTTATGATCTGGTCAAGCTCGTCCCTCAAGTCAAAGTGCTTTGCATTATTGCGAAACATTGGCAGATAATTCAAAGTGCTTTTCATAGCCTACACACTGATGTGCACTGGTTGACTGTTTTAACTACAACATGAAATATTTTACTCCAATCCACGACAAGGATTTTTTTCAGAATGTCGAAACACTGCGCTGTGTTACGGCAGATTGGCTCACTTGTGTATTAATTAGCTGCTAGATGGTTTTGAATTTGAATGCTTTGTTAAAATCATGATAATTATTTCTCTCTCTTTCCCTCCCTCCCAACCATAAGCCACTTACGTTGCCTTTACATCTTCAAACGACAGCATACTGTCACTCTGTTTTATGAATTAATTCTACTAACTGTCTTCAACTATATCCGTTACTGTTGCTTGTGCCATGCGTAAATATGTTACGCGGTTTGTTTAGTCGACAGTAGGTCGCTGTTTGTGTAATGTCGTTGTCTCTAATTAGGCATATGTGCAGGATTAGCTAAATGTGTCATAAAAATGTGTGTGTGTGGGGCGGGGGGTTCGTCAACATAATCCAAATATAGAAGGGGGTGCGTGGCCATAAAAGTTTGGGTACCGCTCCCTTAGGTCAACGCTTTCAGGACACCACAAAGTATACTATCTTGTAATAGCTGACTCCACCTTTAATAATTGTAATACTAAATACCTGTAAGTCACTTTTAATGAAAGTGTCTCCTACATTATCCAATGTAGGGGTCCCGTAGGACCAGGGTTGAAGACCTCTGAATTGTTAATTCACACTGCTGGAGGGAAATGTGGCCATTGAGTTTCATATCAAAACACTAGTTTTCAACCACAAGGGCGATTCTGGAGTCTTTCTTTAAGCCTTGTGCCGGAGTTCATGGGTCCTCAGTTATGTTGTCCTGCAGGTCAAAGTTCAGCCTAGCAAAGAATGGAATGGAAACATACACCTCCGCAATTAGGGCTGAATGATTTTTGGAAAATATCTATTTATTCTCACAAATAATGCAATTGCGATTTCATTTGCTATTTTGTCCACATTACAATTTTTTTTCAAGCCAATCTGATATTCAATGCATAATAGACTTAAAATGTGATGGTAGAGCATTACTACATGAGTTAATTAATGAGACTAAATGGGGTGCACCCTGCCACAGATCATTCAACTCTAACTCTGCACCTTGAGGGAAACTTGTAGATTATGAATGTTCATAATCTCATATATTGTGCAGTACTAAATGCCACACTCACGCTGAGATGAAACAAACACTCTACACCTCCTTTCCTCCAGCTCCACCAAGACACTTTCTCACACACTCGGGTTACCTCCAAATGACCTCTGCTGCCCCCTACGCGGCACAGCGGAAACGCCACAGGAAGAGCCGTCCAAAGGCTCGGCCGGGGGAACAATCGCGGGCCGCGAGGTAGAGTGTCTATGCAGGTGATTGAGAGTGATGTGTCCTGTAATTCCGTGTGATGGAGATGTATGGCCGCCGCCTTCAGCTCGCATACAGCTCCCATGTCACACACAGCCCTGAAACCCAAAACGCCCCTGCCTCTCTCTCTATGTATGCCGTGTACAATAGCATGGTGTGTGGTGCTTGCTAGCCCCGAATCACCCATGTACACATCAAGCTGGACAATATGCTTGGTGTGGTGTAACGTACGTGTATGTGTCTGTGTGGGAAGGGGAGGGGGGGGTGTATGACGGGTATGATGGGAAAAACACACACAAAGGAGTGAGATTTGATATAGGTAATGTTATAAACGTGACTGACCGGGCGGTACTTTAGGCGCTTGTTTAACGTACAGGATCAGATGGCCAGACATGTTCATTTCAGTTGTACAAAAGATCTTGTAATAACTGCAAAAATGACTGGATTGCAATGGTTCACTGAGAAGAAACAGAGCTAGGTGTATTGTGTTTGTGCACAATTTTACCTGTATGTGTACTACCTGTGTGTGTGTGTGTGTGTGTGTGTGTGTGTGTGTGAGTGCATCAATTATCCCTGCAGGTTTGTGAGCATGCGTGACGAGATGTCCTTTTTGTCTTGTGTTTTTTGCCTGTGCTAGCTAGATGCTATCTTAAAGGTACAGTAAGCAATGGTACTGTAAGCTAATACACTTCAAATTCACTAAATATCTCCTAATTTCTCCTAAATATCTTATCATGCTCTGGGCATGCTGGAAATATAATCTGGGATTTATACACAGCCCTGGCTCAGGAAATAAGAGCACAAACAATGTGGTGCAGACCACACACAACAACAAGTTCCTAGCCTTCACAATGTGTTTTCAATGTGTGTGGGAGCAGAGCTTCTGAGTTTAAAGATCAACAAGCTTTCTGCAGAATGCCACACATCGTACTGTACATGTGTGCGGGTGTGCATGCATATGTGTCTGTGTGTGTGTGTGAGTGTGTATGTGTGCTTGCGTGTGCATGTGTGTGTATGTGTATGTATGTGCAAAAGCGAGAATCTGACAGCTGATGACAGCAGACCGGAGGATGGTCCCGCCTCCCACAGCAGTAATGGAGACATGAGCAATGGATAACAGAGCTCGTCTGACACTCATCCATTCAGACGCCACCTCATCCCCAAGCCACCAGCACTGGGTGTAGCGGAGGATGACACACACGCACAGACACACACACACACGCACAGACTCACCCCCCCACACACGCACACACACACACACACACACGCACACACACGCAGACACACACACACACAGGCACATAGACACACACACACACAAAGAAACAGACACTCACATACACACACACAGATACAAACCAACACACACATTCACAGAGACACACACAGACACACTTACGCACAGACACAAACACACAGATGCTCACTCGTACAGACACAGTACAGACACAGATGCGCTCCTATATACAGATGCAGACAAATCAAAGACCTAAACACACACACACACACACACACACACACACAGTGTATTAGATTGGAATCAGTCCCATTCATGGTGGAGATGATTCTATTTGCTGGACCGTTTAGCCTTTTGATCGTCTTATCTGAGAAGAGATGCTTGCTGGCGGAATGGCTTGTGTGTGTGTGTGTGTGTGTGTGTGTGTGTGTGTGTGTGTGTGTGTGTGTGTGCAGTTGGGGTTGTGCCCCCCTGTGGAACATGCTACATATACATACAGTATATACACATCCACACACAACCTCTGTTTATATGATTCTATGTAGACTTCCTTAAAGGTACAGTGTTTGATTGTGTTAAGCCTGTTACACACTCTGCGTTGAGATGAAGCAAAGTGGATTTGCTTTGGACCCGTTCCCATGTTGACATCAATGAGTCTTTGCACACTACATGCGAGGCGGACGCTCAGCACCGGCCTTGGACTCTCTCCCGTGCTAGGAAAGACAAAGAATTATTGGCAATATTGACAGTGTAAAATAAGCTTTAGCCTGTATGTCAATGACCCAGCCTATAGTCAGCTAAAGCTGATGCACGCTTTTGTCAAATAAATTCACCGAATATCTCCTTGCATTTCGCTAGATACCCTTATGTGTGACGCATGCATGCTGGGTGCAGGAGCAGTGGTAATCTCTGAGATTCAACACAAAAATGGTTGTTTCAGGCCACAAGAGTAAACCCTATGTTTTCCTTTGTAGCTTTTCATTTATTTACTATGTTTTAATGTGCTATAGACAAATACTGAAAAATGTTGTAATTATCTTCCTCTTTTACGCACTAATTTACACATACATCCCATTATAACCACATTATTGACTTTTTCTTCTTCTCAGTGACATAACTGCAGCAATATTAGAAAAAAATATTTGTCTTTTAAATGTTTTTATTTTTTCCCTTTCGGGGGTACATTTCTATAGATTTGTCAATAAATCATAACCGTCAGTGTCATATTAACGTATTTGTGCTTTGAGACGTTGCTCCACCGCCGCACGTTGCTGCGTTGCTTGTCGAGATTATGCAAATGTGACATGCCCGCTGGCGAGGGCTGCTTTCCCCTGGCCTTGGCACTGATGGGAAACAGATACTGGAAATTAGTGTGATTCTCCGAGACAAGAGCAGTAGCGCTCCCCTCTCTTTATTGCTGTCATCCGCAGGCGGCCGCCAGCCCCCCACATTCATCTCACTTTATAAGAATGAGCTCGTCTCAAACCATTCACCTTATTCATGTTGCCACGATTATCCATAAATTAATAAAACCTGACTTGTTATTACTAGGAAGAGGGAGGGAGGGAGAGTAAGAGAGAGAGAGAGAGGGGAAAAGAGAGAGAGAGAGAGAGAGAGAGAGAGGAAAATTGAGAATATCAACGGCTGCGGAGTGAACAATCTCTAGATAATTAACATGAAGATAAACAAAACATAAATTCAGATATTGCATTTATTTGGACTACCACTCAAATATGCGTGAAGCACGTTATTTTAATTAAAAGATAAATCTATGTGACACGGTGCTTCCCAGTTAATTATTCAGTGCTGTACAATAAAAATAAAGCCCATTAAATATTCCATGCACTCTATTTCTCCATTAACAGTAAAGAGCACCCGTCCAGAGGACAGCATTTCAAATTCACTTTTTCTTTTTCTTTCAATCGTATTTCTGTTGTTTTTGTCTCTTTTTACTCTGTCATTTGTTGTCTTCTTGTCTTTTTCTATTTTCTGCTTGTTTTCATTCAAACTTTCTGGCTCAACTGTAATTCAGTATCTGGACAAATGCATTATTTTCTTTCAAGTACTATGATGTACTGTTGTGTAGTGTAGCACTCAACATTTTAAATAAACATCCTTATTACGCCGAGTGCCTACCAAATGCGTCCAATGCGTTGCATTGCGCCGGACGTTATTCATTGTCAATAAGGCAGGTCGAATCTATGCTTTGGGAATGTCACCCTGGTCTGCGTTGCATTTCGAATGGCGCATGCGTTCAATATTCTCAACTCTTGCTCAATTCTCGCTTTTTTTTTTTTGCCGTACGGCAACGTACAAGAATCAACCAGAAGTTTGAAACGTTTTGAAATGCCCAGCCAACTAGCTACTATAGCTGTTAGCCCCACTAATATCGTTTTCTAAAGTGTTAAAAACATTTATATATATATATATATATATATATATATATATATATATATATAGTCCGTGTGGTTTATAGAAACTAGTATTAAAAAGAGATGGATTTTTTTGCCGTCTGAAAATATTTACTAGTTTAGTGGTTCATGGTGAGTGTGGTTGTAGTCTTGTTAATGTAAAAGGCATATAAAACATAACATATATTAATTACACCAGTAAAGTCCACGATGAGCCTAGTAGCCTAGTTATTTAGAGATTGCTAATTTAATGCACTGTGGCGTACCCGGTCCTGGCCGCAACACGCCCACACTCGGCCCGTTTGCCTGGCGTTGTACATTCCTGTTGGATGCAGAAAAGTAAGGACTGTGCTTGCAGAAAAATAATGCATGCAAAATATTTGACGCATGCGGTGGGCGCCCGGCGTTAGGCCGCGTTCAGACGTAACTTAAGCTGTCAGACTCTTTTTTTAACATTATTGTAACTTTTTTATGCTAAAGTTTTTTCAGACTAAAAGACAAAAACACAATTATCCTCAATGTCTGATTTTAAACACCTTCGTCAACACACACAAGCTCACTCGTACACACAATGTATTTGCGTGTTTGTCTTTCATTCACTTAATGTTGATATGAAATGGATCAGTCGTTCAGACTTGTGTGGTATTCAAGTGATGATCTGATTTGACAGAGGTACAGCATGTGTTTCACAGAGGTAGAGGTTTTATTGTAGACATGGGTGAGAACACACTGCTTCACAATGTACCTCAGAACATTCTAGAGCGTTTGGGGAGTTACAGTAATCAACAATTAATGCAGTTGCATTTCTACCACAGCTATACTGTACTCTTGAGTCCTGTCAATCAGATGTTTGCCATACATAATGCTGATTATGTGTTTAAATACAAAACTAAACTGATACATAAGATTTAGTTTAGTTTGCATAAAGGCCTCTCTGCTCCCATATATCTTAATGTAGGAATGGGGGCAGTAATATGACTACAATGGCATACATATTGTATACACTTTTCATTTTATTGTCTTTCTTTTTTTAGCAGTTTTAGCAAACGACATGTGCTCTTTGTTCTAATCAAGGTCAACAAGAAGCTCATATAGGGACAAATAATTATTATAAATTATTCTGGGATTATATCAAGGGAGCCGATATATATAATTCTTAGCTGTGAAACCAAACTGTGCAGTAATAACAACAAAATATGTTTTCAGTGTAAAAAACAAAAACAAAAATTTGCCTCAGCTCATCAAGTAGTCCCTGAAAAGATGATGAAACCTTTGTGAATCATTCTCAGCCCTGCAAGCCAAGGAACCTGTGCCAGAGAAAATGGAATGCACTGTTTATTAATCATATCTTTCTCTGCCAAATTCGTATTAAGCATTACCAACAGCGAACCAATGCACATACACGCACATTATACACACAGACAGACAAGCAACAGCCACATTCACTGAAGACAATTGGTGCAGTGAAACCTAAACCTTTATTCTACAGTTAGATACTATTTAAATGTCATTGAGACCCTACTGTATAAACACACAATATACAGTGAAGCAGCAAGAGCCACTTTACTGATGCCTCAGAAAATGAAGTACAACAATTCAATGTAATGCCATGTCATGTAAACACTTTATCATGCTGCAGTAAAGGTCCCAATGCTAGTGCTAATATTATAACCACTATTAGTGTTCCACAGGGACAAGTCATTCAGCAACATGTTTAACTTTGTTGTTAAACATGTTTATTTAACAAGTTGTTTAACGTGTTCAACAAGTTTAACTGTTCTCCCCTTTCTTTATTAATCTTGTCTGTCTCACCTTTCTATTTGACATGCTGTCTGTTGTTAAACATGTTGTTAAACATGCTGTTTAACTTTCTTTATTAATTTCTCTTGTCTGTCTCCCTTTTCTATTTGCCTTACTGTCTCTCTCTCTGCTCTCTTCTCTCTGCTCTCTGCTCTCGGCTCTCGGCTCTCCATTCCATCTATCTATGTTTCTGAGGATTGTATTTCTCACCCCATCTCTCTGTGTGTGTGTGTGTGAGTGTGTGTGTGTGTGTCCTGCGTATGCCTGTAAACTCCTGTTGGCAGGGATGTGTCACTAAGGCCCCAAGGGTTTAAGAGTTTAGCCCTCAATGTGTGTGTGTGTGTGTGTGTGTGTGTGTGTGTGTGTGTGCGTGTGTGCGTGTGTGTGTGTGTGTGTGTGCAGGAAGATATTGACTTCCTTAAAGTCTGGATCATTTCTCTTTATCAGAAAAACATTAAGAACCCCCCTTAATCCACACACACACACGCACACACACACACACACACACACACACACACACACACACACACACACACATTGGACTTCATGCTTTCTTATTCCCCTCATAGTATCCGGTACCCAGCAGCACAAGGACATACAATGAAAGCTTATACTTTTTTCTGCCTTCAAAACAATCTTAGCTTGCTATTGCAGAGTCAAAACATTATGTATAAATGCTTATATATAATTGTTTTTCTTTTATTTTCATGCTGGGAAGACATCTACAAACACAACACTAGATTAAAAAAAAAGATTTCTACTATCTACTATGATTTATACTATTTTCTACTACAATACAATCGTGTCTGTCTAGAAAATATAGTATTATTAGCAAAACATTAGTGGGCTATCGTAAGTGATTATTTAGTCATAAATTCCCACCTTTTGCATCTAAGTCAAGAGAGCTTGCGATGGGTCGAGAGAAGGGTGGGCGGTTGCCGGACTGGGACAATCCTGTCCGTGTTGCCCTGACGTGTAATACCCACACAGCGCAGTCGCACTCTTAAAGTGTACCTGCACCCCAGCTCTGAGCCTGACTCCACCTTTAAAGTGTAACATCACCCCAGCTCTGAGCCTGAC
>JAODUK010001306.1:5000-12954 GCA_027564635.1 Typhlichthys eigenmanni | reverse complement strand
GGGGGTTGGCTGCTTCTTGCCACAACACCAGGGACACAACACTGATCTGGGCCAATCAGTAGAAGGCTAGGACGCTACATCACATCCTAACTTGCAGCTAAGCACTAACTAGTAGATAACTAGCAGATATGCATATACTAGTAGCTAACCAGTAGCTAAGCACTTACCAGTAGATGAAGGATTACATTGTGGTGCGTACTTTGTATTTAAACAATTATTTAAATATATTTAAAAAAGACAAATAAATGTTGATAAGTGATTGATCGCTGTGGAAACATTTAAACAGAGACAAGCAAATTTAAAAAACATCAAAACAAATGTCAGTTTCATATTTGGTCATATAATTTTTACACATACACACACAAGCCTTTTCCTCATCTAATTTAAATTAAATATCATAAAACTATATAAAATATTAAATGAGGCAACAGAAACCATCTAGTCAACTGAATTAACAGTTAACTTCTTGGAGAAGCGGAACAATGGATCCTCCATCCATTCTAGAAAACAGCTCTGGAAGACAAACATTTGATAGACACACACGCACACACACACACACGCACGCACACACACACACGCACGCACACACACGCACACACACGCACGCACACGCACGCACACGCGCACGCACACACACACACAGATGGCATACAGTCTTCTTACTGGTAACATTTAACTACAGGCACAACAGTGAAGCATTGTGGGAACTGGAGTCCGTAAAGTAGCTCTGTTCTGATCCTCTCCTAGCAGCACAGCTCACATCGCTCACAGCATGTGGCACAGGATGTGTATGTGTGTGTGTGTGTATAGTGTGTGTGTGTGTGTGTGTGTGTGTGTGTGTAGTGTGTGTGTGTGTGTGTGTATAGTGTGTAGTGTGTGTGTATAGTGTGTGTGTGTGTAGTGTGTGTGTGTGTGTATAGTGTGTATGCAGGATAGTGTGTGTAGTGTAGTGTGTGTGTGTAGTCTACAGTACAGTATAAATTGAGTGTGTGTAATATGTATACAGTTTGTATATAATGTGTGTAATGTATATATAGTGTGTGAAATATGTATACAGTGTGTATATATAATCATATAAATGATGTAAAATGTGAATAAATCGTATTGTGTATTATATATAATATACTGTATAGTGTACATAGTTAGTATTTAGTGTAATGTATATATTGTGTGATTCATATAGTGTATATATAGTGTATAATGTATATAGTGTATTTATACAACAGTTAGTTCCGACCAAGTGATTTGATTGGAGGAGAGGCATTCCTTGAGTGCCAATATTTCAGTCTAACGCACTGGGAGTTCTAACTATGCATGTATCACTATCATATCATATGTATCACTCCACTTCACCAGTGTTCTTCTAATTAGTGTTGCTAATTCAAAAACAACACACTTCTGATATGCTGTTCAAGTGACTCAACAGATTTTCCTTCACTGCTGTGTGATAAATGGAAGCAGGCAAATGTAGATGACTACGTGATACAAACATGGATGTATTGGATACAAATTAGCTGACCTGCAGTAACGTGAAGACGTATGTAACAAGCTAGCGTGATGTTTATGTACAAATAATTTTCTGTTAGTGCTTATAACTATATTTACAAATAAAATGCGTGTGTCAAACTGTTGTATAAAAGCAATAACACACTCGAGGTTGTACGTTGTATATAATGTGTATATAGTGTGTATATAGTGTGTATTTAGTGTGTATTTACTGTGTATAGTGTATATAGTGTAATGTATTTAGTGTGTATATAGTGTGTATATAGCGTAATGTGTGTAATGTATTTAATAGTGTATATAGTGTAATGTATATAGTGTATATAGTGTATTTAGTGTATATACTGTGTGTATTTAGTGTGTATTTAGTGTGTATATAGTGTATTTAGTGTATATACTGTCTGTATATAGTATGTATTTAGTGTGTATATAGAGTGTATAGTGTGTATATAGTGTGTATAGAGTGTATATAGTGTATAGTGTGTATATAGTGTATATAGTGTGTAAAGTGTGTATATGGTATCAGGCCAGGTGGAAGGTGTGCAGATAGAGCTGCTGGTGGATCCAGGGGCTGAAGTGGGACACGTTGCTGTAGACGCCGGGCCCCAGCATCTTGCTGAAGCACACGCTGCCCCAGGAGGTCAGGCCATACAACACCCAGCGACCCCCCTGCTCACACACCAGGGGGCCCCCGCTGTCTCCCTGGGACACACACACACACACACACAATGAATAAGAAACATATCTCATCACAATCAACCTCCAGCAAGGCCAAACCACTTCTCTGTTCAGGGGAGGGATGACAACCTACACAGAGCGACTACACTGGAACAGCTGACCTACACAGAGCGACTACACTACCCAGACCTACCTCGACCTACCCAGACTTTCCCAGACCTACCCAGACCTACGTTGACCTATAGCAGACCTATCCTTGATCTAGAGCAGACCTACCCAGACCTGCCCAGACCTACCTTGATCTAGAGCAGACCTACCTTGACCTATAGTAGACCTACCCAGACCTGCCCAGACCTACCTTGATCTAGAGCAGACCTGCCTTGACGTATAGCAGACCTTCCCAGACCTACCTTGATCCATAGCAGACCTACCTTGACCTATAGCAGATCTACCCAGACCTACCCAGACCTACCTTGATCTACAGCAGCCCTACCCAGACCTGTCTTGACCTAGAGCAGACCTACCTTGATCTAGAGCAGACCTACCCAGACCTACCTTGATCCATAGCAGATCTAGCCAGACCTACCCAGACCTACCTTGATCTAGAGCAGACCTACCCAGACCTACCCAGACCTGTCTTGACCTAGAGCAGACCTACCTTGACCTATAGCAGACCTACCCAGGTCTACCTTGATCTAGAGCAAACCTACCCAGACCTACCCAGGTCTACCTTGACCTACCCAGACCTACCTTGACCTACCCAGGTCTACCATGACCTAGAGCAGACCAATAAGAGACGTTTCTTCTCCAGTCAGACAAATGAGAGACTTTTCTATAAAATAACTTTTACTCAATCATTACAAAAATAGTGTTTTCTTTCTCTTTTCTGCCATGTTTTTATTTTGTCTTTTTCTAGCTTTCCACTATCGCTGCCCACTTCTCAGCAAGAGATGGAGATTTGTGGTCACGCGAACGATATTGACCACAGGCAAGGTCAGAGTTCATAGCCTACAACATTATTGTTTTGAAAAGGTTATATTCAATATTGTTATTTGCAGATCTATTTTATAACATTCTCAGACGAAGCTCCAGCCAAGTGCTATTTGTAGAAACTGCCGTGCGGGCGAGTCACGTCACCCCTGTGTGTGACCAGGTGCCCTAACCCTGCTGTAATCTGATTGGAGGAGACGTACCATGCAGGAGTCGACGGTGCCCGCCTCGTACCCGGCACACAGCATCCTGGGCGTGATGGTCTTCATGTCAAAGTACGACTGACACTGAGACAGAGAGATGATGCGCACTGCCCCCTCCTGGAGCTTAAAGGGCACTGCACGCACACACAAGAGGAACAATGTGTTTTAGAAGATCATGTTTTAATGTTTCATGATTCATGTGTTTAGTACAGTTTAGCTAGAGATACCAGTTATATACATATACTGTGTACAGACCATAAATTGACTGATATAAAGTGACTAAGAACAGAACATATGACAATATATATATGATATAAATATAACTGATACTTTTACCATTTCTACAGCTCTCTGTGTTACCTATTACAATCTAAAGTAAAACACCTCTTCCATAAAGATGTTTTACATGTGATACTTTGACTGAAGTAGTATTGTAATGCGTTACTGACAGGACTCACGTCTACTCGTGCGTGTGTGTGTGTGCGTGCGTGCGTGCACGTGCAAACAGACAATGTGCACGGCCATACATGACCAGACTGTTGACTTGGGACAACAGAGGTTCAGCCAGTATTGACATCTAGCTTGGTAAGGCTCGCTCCTGTGTGATGTTGCTTGGCAACAACACTGGACGTCACAAACACACCTTGTACCGTCTATCATGCAGCCATGGAGATGCTTGTTCTGGAGGCCATTGGCCTGGTACATGGACCATGTGGTCTAGAGGTTCATGGACCATGTGGTCTAGAGGCCTGGTACATGGACCATGTGGTCTAGAGGTACGTGGACCATGTGGTCTAGAGGTACATGGACCATGTGGTCTAGAGGTACGTGGACCATGTGGTCTAGAGGTTCATGGACCATGTGGTCTAGAGGCACGTGGACCATGTGGTCTAGAGGTTCATGGACCATGTGGTCTAGAGGTACGTGGACCATGTGGTCTAGAGGTTCATGGACCATGTGGTCTAGAAGCCTGGTGCGCACGTGTATGTGTGTGTGTGTGTATGTGTGTGTGTGTGTGTGCCCATACTTCTGTTGCCCATGTGACCCCAGCCAGTGATGTAACAGTAGGAGTCTGGGAGTGGCAACTGGTCCACATCTGGCAGACAGACAGGTCTGACATAGTCTGTCTGCTCCACCTGTATAACACACACACACACACACACACAGTCTGTCACCTGTATAACACACATAACACACATACTATGACCAATATAATGATGGGATACATCAGTAATAAAGCGTAATGATCTCATCACAGCCACAGCACTAAACGTGAGCACCCCTGGTGGCCACAGCATGGTACTGCACCTCAGCGTCAAGCTCCACTACGCTGATGTCATAGTCAACGTCGGTGACGGCCCGGTCATAGCGCGGGTGCACCGTGACGGAGCGCACCAAACGCTCCTGGCTGTGTGCGCCTGGGTGGTCCAGGTTAGACACACCAAACACCACCTTCCATATCTCTGCCCTCTCTCTCCTGGGGGGCAGACAGACAGGTAGGAAGAGAGAGACAGACAGACAGGTAGACAGACAGGCATGCATTAATTAAAACACAGACAGACACTTCTTTCTTCAGACAGACAGACAGACAGACAGACAGCACCACCTCCCCCACCGTCTCACCCCTGGAAGCAGTGGGCCACGGTGAGGACCCACTTCCTGTGCACCAGCACACAGCCACAGATGTGTCCCGACCCGGTGCTCTGCAGGGAGCACTGCCAGGGCCAGCGGCCCGGACGCGACACGCGGCCCCCCAGGATCCTCCTCTGCCTGCTGCTGGGGGCCACGTCTACCGCTGGGCGCTGCCCGCATTCTGGAGACACACACACATTAATGATGCTGCATAACCCAGTGTGGACAAACTCTTTATGGTCGTTTCTTTGCCCCATTGAGGACACATAAGTCCTCAATGGGACTCATGTATCACTCCACCTGCAGGTCCTGCATGTCAACACTACACACACTAGTGGCTAATAGGTGATTGTACAGGAAACTACTACTAACACTAATGCCACTTGATAACAGTGCAGTGGTTAGTTACAGCATGGACACACGTCCACACAACGCTCTAGACCACGTCACAGTGGAAGTGTGCTTTATCACGTCTAATGACCACCTTGAGCCACCGTACTTACCTTCTCTGGTGCACACAATGGAAACCTTCTTCCTGGAGTGGCACGAGTGACTGCACACACACACACACACACACACATGCAGGCACGTACGCACACACGCACACACACACACTATTGTAATGTCCAGGCAGATGTTATTTATGGCAATATATCAATATATTGGATATTATTATTAGGGCGGGCCTTATGTATCATAGTGTATATAGTGGGTCATATAGGGGTCATATAGGGTTCATATAGGGGTCATATAGGGGTCATATAGGGTTCATATAGGGGTCATATAACGGGTGTATAGGGGTCATATAGGGGTCATATAGGGTTCATATAGGGGTCATATAACGGGTGTATAGGGGTCATATAGGGTTCATATAAGGGTCATATATGGTCATATAGCGGGTGTATAGGGGTTATATAGGGGTCATATAGGGGGTGTATAGAGGGTCATAAGGACCTTCTCTTCTCTAGACGGGCCTGCAGGGCAGATCCGTTCCTTCGCTCCCAGTCTGGGTGGACGTGTAACCAACGGCGACGGCCATGGGACCCTGGCTGCTCCGGCACCATGGCAACCATGGATGGAACTCTACACACACACACAAACACATATAAGTTAACAGTTGTTTAATCTTAGTAGCAGTGTGTGTGTGCGTGTGTGTGTGCATGTGTGTGTGCGTGTGCATGTGTGTGTGTACCCCAGGCCCAGCTGGGAGCAGGTCAGGTTACTCAGCTGGAGGCTCCACTCGTCTCCACACACCTGGTACTCTGAGCCGCTCCTCAACACTGAGAGGACGCCTGTGTGCTCTGCTGCTGACACTGTCACACACACACACACACACACACACACACACACACACACACACCATCAGGGCCGTCACAAATTAAAACATGTTAAAATGTGTGTGTACTGTGTACAAGTGTGTACAAGTGTGTACAAGTGTGCATGTGTACCACAGTTCCACTCGTCAGAGCTGTCAGAGCAGTGCTTGATGCCGTCACACCACAGGGTTCGATGAACACACTGGTGGTTGTTACAGGAGAGATGGTTGTCTCTGCACACAGCTGGAATACACACACACACACACAGGGTTAATATGGAGGTCTATATATATAGACACAAAGGGTTAATACGGAGGTATCTATATATATATATATATACTGTATATATAGAAGACACAGGGTTAATACTGAGGTCTATTTTCAATGCTCTATTTTCTCACTTTCATTTAGCTTTTATTTTGACTGATTATTCTGCCTTGTTCAGTCAAAACACTTTGTCAACTATGTATTTAAATGTGATATATATATATATAAATAAAGTTTATCATTAATATTATAAATTGTCATTATTGTGATATAGCGTACACATGAGACAGCTCATTATAACAGACACGGTGTGGCTCTTATTGTGATATAGCGTACACTGGACACTGGGCTCTTACAGCAGTTGGCCTCGTCCACCTGTAGGGGGCAGTCTGGGAAGCCATCACAGATCATGGAGGCTTTTATACAGGCTTTGCTGCCTGGACACGCCCACAGGCCACGAGCTGCACAGCCTGGAAAACAGTGATGATGTCATCAGTAACACAGTGATGATGTCATCAACACATCTATGATGTCCTGCATATAATAATAATAATAATAATAATAATAATATAATGTAATAAAAAAAAAGTAATAATAATGTAATACAAATATAATAAAATAATAATAATGTAATAAATACAAAAATACAAAAAAAAAATAATAATAATAAATACTACTACTACTACTAATAATAATAATAATGTAATGTAATAAAAAAATACAGTATATATTAATAATAATGTTATAAAAATATAATTATAAAAAAAATTTAACAAACAAACAATAACTCTAATAAAAAAAATATATAATAATGTAATAATAATAATAATAAAAATAAAATAAAAAATTATAATAATAACAAACAATAACACTAATAAAAAATAATAATAATATAATAATGTAATAATAATAATAATAATAATAATAATAATAAAATAAAAAATTATAATAAAAAATATAAATAATAATAAACACAACACTAATAACAAGTACCACAGTTGTGCTCGTCGCTCTGGTCATCACAGTCCAGGTGTCCGTCACATCGCTTGGTTGCTAGGACACAGCGCCCTGAGCGACACTTGAAGTGGCTGGGGGAGCACTCTGTATGTAATACATCCCATAATCAGCTGTCACTCAAACATGTAGTGTAGTGTAGTATTGTAACTTCCCATAATAGACATAAATAACATGAAGCAATGATTCATTTATTCTTATTATACAATAAAATGTAATAACACATTCTGACCATCTAGCTACATTAGCTAACTAGCTACAAACACACACACACACACACACAGTGTTGGCGTCCTACCCTCAACCCCATCCTCGGGCAGCAGGCAGGGCCCCTCCCCCTCCTCAGGAAAC
>JAODUK010001305.1:0-12955 GCA_027564635.1 Typhlichthys eigenmanni | reverse complement strand
ATATGTTATGAATATATTTTAATGCCTTTTCCCATAACCTTTGTGATTTTAAAATATCGAAATTAATATCGATATTGTAATTTTCATGATCAATATCGCAATAACACATTTGATCAATATCGTGCACCCCTACGCACTACTAAACTGTTAAATCCTCTGTACAGCCATTTAGGTGTTGGGAGTTATGCTGAAATCATAAAAAAGGTGTTAGTTTTCCCGCCATAACAGGTGCAAGAAAACTGATACAGCTGAGTCATGGAGATGTCTCTCACACACACACACACACACACACACACACACACACACACACACACACGTCCCTGAATGATGTGAATCAGCATGATAGCAAGCGTCCAGAACTGTGCACCGTGCCTGTATTTGCCTAGAGAGAGAAATGCAAATAAGTGGGCAGCTAAAACGAAAACATTTTTGTCAATGGTGCTTCCTGCTACCTTCCACTTTGTCCTGTATTATTCATGTCCTGGGGTGTAACCACCCATTCTCCATCTCTGCCAGTGGATACACCACTTCATTATTGCGGCTTCTCATCGTTTCCTAATTGCCGTCACTCAACTTTCTCCCTTCCTCTTTCTGCTTCCTTATTGACAGGCTAGACTGTAAATGAACAAGATCGTATGTGTCCTACTGTGAGTTAGAGTGGATACAGGCAGATGCACCGGTTGGTCACTTGACCTTGTCATTAATTACAGTTATAGTTCTACTGTAAAGTGTCATCACCATCTAGTGGCAAGATGAGGAAAGTGCACATTTGTTAGGCCAAATCTAATTGTATAATAATAATAATTTAAAAAAAAAACATTGTGTAATTTTTTTCGTCACTAGCAGCGTCAGGCTCGAGTGAGAATGAGGAGCGCGTGTTTCGGGAGCGGATGCGTCCCAGGAAGCGCCAGGGCGCGGTGCGCAGGCGCGTTCACCAGGTCAACGGGCACAAGTTCATGGCCACCTACCTCCGACAGCCCACCTACTGCTCCCACTGCAGGGACTTCATCTGGTAGGCACACGCCTGCACACACAACAAGGACACCTGCACACACACACCACATGCACACCTGCACACACACACAACATGCACAGCTGCACACACACAACATGCACACCTGCACACACACACACCATGCACACCTGCACACACACAACATGCCCACCTGTCAACACACACCACATGCACACCTGCACACACACACCACATGCACACCTGCACACACACAACATGGACACCTGTCAACACACACCACATGCACGCCTGCACACACAACAAGGACACCTGCACACACATACAAATTAATAATAACAGCAGTACCACTTATAATAGACTGGTAATTAGTAATTATTAGAATACCAATGATAGTAGTAGCACTTAAGATAGACTGGTCAATTCCTGATAACAATATTCAATTAATCATCTTTTAATAAATAATAATAATTGACTGATATAATACATTAGGATCAGTAGGTTTATTACATTTATTGAACAAGCATCTTTACAAGGTCTCTCTCTCTCTCTCTCTCTCTCTCTCTCTCTCTCTCTCTCCCCTATCAACCCCATACAGGGGAGTCATTGGAAAGCAGGGATACCAGTGTCAAGGTGAGAGTTTTTCTAAGTATCAATTTAAATATTACAACACAATTTTGTCAAAATCAGTGGAACATAACACCATCCTTCATGAAGTGTGTGTGCGTGCGTGTGCGTCTACATGCCTTCCTCAGTGTGTACCTGTGTGGTACACAAACGCTGCCATGAGCTGATCATCACAAAATGTGCAGGCATGAAGAAACAAGAGGACAAACAAGAAGAGGTGAGTTTATTATTTCAGTATATGCATGATAGGCAGATTCACATACAGTATATTAGGGCTGGGTGATATGAAAATCATATCCCGATATATTTAGGTTGAATACCGATACACGATATATATCGGTGTTTTCTATAAAGTGCGCAAAATCTTTAGGCATATAGAAATAAGCAGGAAACCTGACGGAATTGTCAAATTCTTTATTTTCAGCGACATTAATTGACATGTGAGCTTTCTCTGGTGTCTCCGCCCCTTTGACACTCTGAACGCACTAAGTGCAGGCATGGAGGGAGAGACCAACAAATCGAAAAAGTCATGAATAAATGTATAATATAACTATATCGATATAAACGATATTGTCTAATTTTATATCTCTTTTGAAAAAATACCGGTATACCGCTCAGCCGTAACGCACCTTCACACACACACACAACATACACACCTGCACACACACAACATACACACCTGCACACAATGCCTGCACACACACAACATACACACCTGCATCTGCATGTACAACACTAGATTAAATATCTGCTGGTAATGTTTTCCTAGCAAATACTGCTTGCACTGGTATTTTCGATCACCATTTTAGGTGCTTGACGTAGAGTAGAAACCAACGAAGGCAGGACAAGAAACAAGTGTTTTATTCAGTTCATAATAAACTACAGCTCCCAAATTGAATGTTTCATCCCAAACCACAGTGTTGTTATATTGAGGTGTGGAGGTAAAACCAAGTCAAGGGTCAAAAGTCAATGACTTGAGCGTGTGTACTTTTACCAAAATGACTCGTCTGACCTCTTGTGCCTGATGTGATTGTAAGAATCTAAATAAAACCCACAGCTGCACACCAACAAAGACAAAGCTACATTTATTGTCTCAAGTGGAACTTTTTACTCGTAGTACTCTGGAGGAGCTACGGCTTTGTTGACTTGAGCAATGTTTTCCACTGTGTTTATGCTCCTATTTATGGAGCCAGGGCTGTGTAGAAGTATCGCATTAAGTATTGGGTATTTCTTCAACACGCACAGAGAACGGTAAGCTAATAAGTTCTGAAGGAACACAGACTTCCAGACCTTATAATAATTATGGCAAAGAAGATGTTGATTGCAGGAAAAACACTGAGAAAAAGATAAAAAAGAAAGTTTTTGAACAAAATCCTCCCAGTTATATTCACATTGACAAACAAAATAAAAAAAAACAACAGAATAAAAGCCATATGCCATATGTACTGGGCTTCACAATAAGTGTCTATTTCTCTTCACAGCCAGTGGGGTCCCAGAGGTTCAGCGTTAACATGCCACACAAGTTCAGCATTCATAATTTCAAAGTCCTCACCTTCTGCGATCACTGCGGATCTCTGCTGTGGGGTCTTCTGAGGCAGGGCCTCCAATGTAAAGGTATGGGACTGTTGCATTGTGGTGGGGGTCTGCCCATAGTCCATTTAAATAAATGGACAAACCCTCTGTGACGTCACGATAAAAAAATGGCAGCTCCTAAAGACGGTAACATAGTTGCTGCAGTAGCAGCATCATATTTATCTAAAGAGAGTAGCTAATACGAACGACAAAGAACAACACTGAAGGCTTTCCTCGATGGAGAAGATGTTTTCACTCTTTGATGTTAGCCCGTGATAGACGTGGTTCATTCAATTACCTGTATTTTTCGAAAGTGCCTGCCCTTTTCAAACTGACGTTTAAATGGACATCGTCCCAGAAGCTGAGGAGATACTAACTCCCGCCTCCATGTTTTAGCCATGCAACCGGTTCGAGTGAGGTTATGTGTGACCCAGCTGGTTCCTATCGCTTAATTTTAGCAAAGGAATGCAGGCCTTGAATAATTATTTTGAGGTCGCATGACATTCATTGAGATGGATTATAACATTTTTCTTGGTAAGGGGTACTCTTTCTGTGTCATTAGAGAAGGCAGGAAATACTTCTGCTGACATGTTACACATGGTACATTAATCTATTGAGGCCTTTACTGAGTATTATTGTTATTAAAGGCATATTATAATGTATTGTTTGGGCCATAGATACTGTTAGTGGCAGTGTATATGTGTTCATCTACTGTACAATAATTATGTCCCTTTGATTTGTATCCAAACACACAATGGTGTTCAAAGTACACAAGTGTGTGTTTCCCTCCCTGTGTGTGTGTGTGTGTGTGTGTGCGCGAGCGTACGTACGTCTGTGTGTCTGCGCGTGCGTGCGCGCGTGTGTGTGCGTGCGTGCGTGCGTGTGCGTGCGTGCGTGTGTGTGCGTGCGTGCGTGTGTGTGTGTGTGTGCGTATGTCTGTGTGTGCGTATGTCTGTGTGTGTGTGTGTGCGTGTGCGTGCGTGTGTGTGTGTGTGTGCGCGCATGCCTCAGTATGTAAAGTAAACGTGCACCGGCGCTGTGAGAGCAACGTGGCCCCCAACTGTGGCGTGGACGCCAGGGGCATCGCCAAGGTGCTCTCTGACCTGGGGGTGACGCCGGACAAGATCTCCAGCAGCGTCCACCGACGGAAAAAGGTCAGATTAAGCCGCATTCACACACATGTCGGGGGGGCGGAGCTTCTGAGGGAGCACCCTATGGCATTGAAGAGAGGTGTGTTTTTGTTTTGATCGAGTTCAGATGTTAACAGCCTTTTTGCAGAATGACGACTGTATGTAACTGTAACTGAAGTATGAATATACTTCAGTTACAGTTACAGATTACATGTAGTTATCTGTATGGGAAGGATGGCCAGACATTCTTAAGATGATGAGGTGAATTAAACCCTCAAGCCAACCAGAATGGAGTATTCTGTCTGGCTCAGGGTCGTGCGTGATGGCTGATTCACAATGATGATCTCTGTCCAGTTTCCACAAGGTCAAGACCCTCAGCAACCGTTGCTAGGGACTCCTGAGACCGAGGACGACCGGTCAAGATCTGCGCCCACGTCCCCGTGTGACCAGGGTAAACGCACACACACACACAAGCACACATACGCACACACACACACACGATCTATCACATGCGCACAGTGTTGAACACGAGTCAGACATCATCGGGATGTTTATCAAAACAATCTCACACATTTATTTTTGCATCGTGCAAATACAAATAGGCTACCTGTAACTGAACGTTTGTGTGCATTTGTCAAGGTCCTAAGTCAGCAGTTAAGTATTGTTCTATTATAAGTTAGCTTTGTGCGCTTTACAGAAATGTGTGCAAAAAAAAAAGGTAAATATATTCACACAAATATTCACATACATAGCCTAGAGGCTTAGCATATATATGAGTGCAAACACATCCAGACATGCAGTATTTTGTACTGTATGTTAGTCTGTTATAACAACACCATTTTGATTTATTGTTTTTTAAGCAACAGATGATCATTAATTAGAAACTACTGTATATTCAGCAGATGATAATTATATGATAATTCAATAAAATCACAGCATTAAAAAGCACAATCTCCAACCTACCTCAGTGACGTTGGCACCCTGTATGATGATAATGTGAATAAAATTATTCTGATTTGTTTTAGCATTGTTTGTGGGTCATTTGTGCACGCAAATTAAAGATTTGTGAACAGTCTTTGAGAAACTACTGGTTTACATGACCCATTCCACGCAAGATACTGTAAACACGTAGACAATGACATCATTTGTTTACATTAAACCGCAACACAACTTATAATAATGAAGCACGAATAATTGTTTTGTTAGCACAAATGATACGATCAGTTAAGTTATAATAATATTAATATTAATGGGATGCTTCACAACATTGTTCTAGCATTTATTTTCTCTTGCGCTTTGAGCACACATATCTTTTTTGCATTCACAAACGAACCATATACTTTTATTCACATTCTTTTCATATAAAATAAGCTTCACGGCGGTCAAGAGCCTGTGTTTGCAACATGCATTTATACATTTATAGATAATTCTCACTGATTATTCACACTCTTTTCATATAAGGTGGCTAACCTCACGCTTTTATTTTGTCCCCACCTCCTATGCCAGACCTGAAGGAGCAGGAGAACATTCGCAAGGCCCTGTCACTCGACCACCGGGGGGAGGAGCACAAGAAACACCCCCTCAAGACCGCCTCCTCCATTACCGTGGGCACCACGGAGAGTCACAGGGGCAGGGACAGCGTTGCGGCGGAGGGCAAGGGGGCCAAGGAAAACGGAGAGGTCAAAGGTCACGACGTCCCGGAGATCAAGAAGATGAAACTGGAAGACTTTGTGTTTATCAAGGTGCTCGGCAAGGGAAGCTTCGGCAAGGTGTGTGGTTTTGTTTATTTTTGTATGACTAACCACACTTCTATCCTTCCTTTAACTGTATAGAAAGCAGAAGGCAGCCGATAAAAGACAGTAAATATTCATCTGATATATGTTATGCAGCAGAATGGAAAACAGTTAGTGTAACCAGGCTGAATGTTCACTCTCAATAAGGTCTGGACACGCTCCATTGGGAAGTGTTCGTTGCCTCCTACTGGGTAAGGACCTCTGGTTAATTCATCTAGCTCTACCACCATTTAGAAAGCCGCTTGACTTCAGCGGCAATAGTGCAGTCACACGTTGTAACAATATATGCAGGGTGGGAACTTTTAAGACACTGCAATCCAATGTGATTAATCTGAATCTTAACCTGTTACCTCGTACATAATGTAATATAATTCCCAGGAAAATGCATGCCAGACTTATTTTTATCAGTACTGTTTGAACTTTAATCCAATTTACTCTTCATTTCCTTTGTTATCGTGGCGTCTGCTGGGTTTTAAGTGTCAGACGATGAATGGGCTACTCCTCTGAAGGGGGGTTGTGCCTGCCTCTGTCAGTTTGTGCTTTGATTCAGAACCATCTGAGAGAATAGAGCGGATGGAGTGGTGGCAACGTACGGCACTTTTCTAACCAGACCAGAAATGTACTGGCTATTGCTGTGAAAACGCAAATGTGAACACGGTTTCCAGACTATAATCTCTGCGAAAATATATGATCAGAGAGCAATACTCGGACTGAGCCACGCTAGAACTTGTCACCCTTTATGCAAACTACAACTCATTGGGGAAGTCCCTGGATTCTACAAAAAACATTGCCGATTGTTTTGTTCTTTAGGTATTAGCACTATATTAAATGAATTAATAAAATACTTACAGTATGACCATTCTGATACCACAACGGTCTACAGCAAACTGCTTTGGGGTAAATGGACTTAAATCTACCAGGCATGACGGTCGATTTAGCTGCTGCAAACGTCAACCTCATTGGCAAAATGTCATGATGTGAAGCGACATGCCCACTTAAAGGCAGGTTGGTTATTCTCGAGAATGCTTGCTAACTTTGAGCTCAAATCAAAACAACATCCCTCCACAATGCTGCCTCGCAGATCAAAAGGCATTGTTAAGCAAAACATGTACAAATCACACATCGAAATGCATTGTGAAGCAAAACCGGCACAAAGGCTTTGTTGTTGTAAGCGGTGTTCTCTACATTGTTTATGTTCCTATTAAGGAGCCAGGGCTTTGTAGAAGTACCGGGCAAACGGTAAGCTAGCAGAATGTGAGGAGATATTAGGTGAATTTGATTTGACATTGCAATTAGCTTGCAATTAGCCGGCAATAGCTGACGTTACCTTGGAGAGACCAGAAGCATTTCAAGGCTCTCTCAGCCTCTCTGTTGAGTATTCCGTGTCTTCTTCGCCTCAGGTGATGCTCGCAGAGCTGAAGGGCACGGACGAGGTTTACGCCGTCAAGGTGCTGAAGAAGGACGTGATCTTGCAGGACGATGACGTGGACTGCACCCTGACGGAGAAGCGTATCCTGGCTCTCGCCCGGAAGCACCCTTACCTGACCCAGCTGTTCTGCTGCTTCCAGACCAAGGTGGGAGCGCACACACACACACACACACACACACACACGATAACATGCACGCACATACACACAAGAACATGCACGCACGCGCACACACACACACACACACGCACGCACACAGGCACACAGGCACACGCACACACACACATGCACACTAAGGGTGATGCGATATACTGGTATTGATGAAAACCGAGTCTTCGCTCTGCATTTAATGAGCTCTCCCAAACGGCTGCTAATTCCCATCAGAAACTCACAGCAACCAAGAAAGCACAGGACTGACATTATAACATAATGCCTCTCACTCCCACACAGGTGCAAACGATAAACCGTCAGCGTAAAACGGTGTGGTGATAGGTGGGCGTCGACCGGTTCCCCCGCACAGCGAGGGAAGGGATGGGACATTTGATTTGACTTTGCCGTTTTAACTTATGAGTCACATAGACTAATTGAAATCCCACCAAGAATTTCACACGGCACGCCATCTCTTGGGCACTTGGAGCTACTACAGATTAAAAAAAAAGCTTTGATACCTCACACAACAAGACACTTAATAAACCAAGATTAATTTGACTGTGTTTTTATACTGTATACCACGATATTATTATTAGCGTGACATGTTTTGGCCACGATAATCGTATAGTGAAAATGTGATATTGTCTACGCCAGTTATAGCAATCGAAACTAGAAATGGAAGTGGATGAAACTCACACATTATACAGTTGAATAGTTGACCTGCGATAAAAAGCTCTGTGGCAAAGCTCTGTGTTTAGTATAGTATTTTTTAATCTTATTTCAACAAATAATGCATTTTAACTTAGGACAATTATGTAATAATGCAGCTGTTTCATAAAGTACAATGAAGCAGTTACTTAAGGGAATGGACTGGACTTTGATACGTGTAGGAAAGAAAACATGAAAACAAGAAAATTAAAATAAAATACTAGTTTAGGTGAACAAAAGTTTCAAATGTTCCTAAATAATAATAAAAAAATATATATAAATATATAAAATAACAAATATACCATTAATAAATATTATTAAAAAATATATTTTAATGATTTTTACTTAAAGTTTGTGTTTTGTAATATTTTATGTATATATATGTACAGTATACACTTTTTGGAAAAATAATAATAGTGCCTTCACTGACCTTGATTTGCACCATAAAATGTGACATTTTGAAAACGGTGACAACATTAATAATGTCTTCCAATAACACACTAGGGTTGACGTTTCTAAGTATTTAACCCTTTATAGAGTGCTCTATAAAGGGTTAATGCACACACACACACACACACACGCGCACGCATGCACGCACGCACACACACACACACACACACACACACACACGCACGCGCACAGAGCCCCAAGCAGAAACACACACACACACACGCACGCACACACTCAAATATACAAACAAACACTCGGAACCTTGGAGTCTCAGGCTGTGGGTCCAATTGGGTGTGTTTGACATTGTTTTGTTCCAGGTATGAATAATGTGGAAGGCGCTGGTATGGTATAAATGTTAATTACACAGATTTACCACCAGGGGGTAACATCAGCTCATGTTTGTACAGTGATGACTTGTCAAACTGTAGCACTTGATATGAAACATGTAGACGTCTGCTTTCATGTTACTTGGTGTACAGCACATTGTGTGAGCTGAAACCTTTTTAGTATTTAAGCAAATTAGTTAGATATTTTTTATTTTATTTACTTGAACAGCAGGAGAAATTGATGATATCGGGAATTAGGAATACATCATGGGTTCACATAGGTTCATATAGGAGCGCGGACACATTAAGTAAACAATAAAAAAAAAAAAGCATATCTACAGTGGCGATCAGTGCGGTACATAATTTCACAAGAAGAAGAATGTCACATGGCGGGGAACACTGCACATATACACAGCAGCAGACTGTTCTCAGATAAACGCCACTACTTTTAGACACACGGCGAGTCTTGTCTGCTGCATCAGATCTCCAGATAGTGCTGTTGTGGCTTGAAATGTACAAAACGTTACAGTGATTGCCACTGGCCCAGAAGTCCAAATCAAAATGGCCGCATTTCAGGGACTGATCTACTGACTGCGGTTTTCCGCTGTTAAATGTAGCAGCAGCTATATGTGGATGATGACAAACACACACACAAAGGGAAGCCGTGGGTGGTTATTTGTTAATGCTAACAAACTCCGTAGGTCACTGTTTTGTCTATTGTTTGTTGCGTAAGTGTTCCTTTAGGGACATCCGTGGGCTGGAAGTGTGTGTGTGTTCCAGGTGTTTTACCATGAGGTTTATCCACCTTGTATAAGGACAGATCGTGTCAGGTGCCAAGTCTTTTGAATGCCAGTTAAGCTTGACAGAGGCCAGGCAGATGTTAACTTGTATTGTATGTACTATCAAGGCAAACCTTTGTTACCGAGTTATTTACCAAGGCTTTGCTTTTTTTGGGTATCAGGTATCTTTTTCTAAATGTATCATTTTGGACACAAATCAAACAACTAATGGTACAGTACGCTCCCTCCATTTCATCAAATGCCTTTCACCCAGCGCTTTAATGTCGGCTGTGAATAAAAAGAACACATTTACGAGGATTCAGGAAGCTGTAAATGCAACTTAATGTGTCACACACAGCGTGGAATGGATGTTAAAATGTTTTTTAAAAATCTAAAAAGATGGAGGAGGAGTGGATGGTAGAGAGCATCGAGGGACATTGTTGTTTGTTTTTTCAGAAGGTTCTGGAAAGCTCAGCTCTAATGATGGCGTCTCCCTTTCAATTTATTTATTCCTGCCGTTTCCCCAAACACACAGGCACAAAGTAAACACACATACCAGAAAATCAGTTCCAAGATTCAAAGACACACAGATCCAGTTCTTAAACCTGTCTGTCTGTCTGTCTGTCTGTCTGACTCTGTGTGTATCTATCTATCTATCTATCTATCTATCTATCTATCTATCTATCTGTCTGTCTGTCTGTATAACAAGCACCTGTGCTACTAAAGATTGTAGTGAGGGTGATTAGAAGTGAATTTATATAGGGGGGATTGTTTCTCGATTGTGTCTTGGGGTAAGGGGATTGTTTCTCGATCATAATGTCTTTATAGACATATGGCTTTATGGGAATAGAGAAATACGATATTAACTGTTGAAATTGTATTTTTCACATACAGTATTTGTATGGCTGTATGTGGCTTTAGTGTTGACGAGACAATCACATTTGACTTACATAATGTGCTCTTAATTCACAATTCATCAGTGATTTGTTGGCCTTAAAATTAAATTGGAAAGTTTGTAATTTTCGAACAAGCAGAGAAAATAACATTTAAATAGAAAAGCTCATTAAATAATTGTATTATCTGCTGAGTCTTAAATGCACTATGGTTGAGGATACATGGTTGTTTTTGAAGTGCAGCTTATTCCCCTTTAGGTGTATTGAACGTCTCTTTGGGACATATGTGGAGAGAAAGAAATAAGAACTTTACAATCTTGAATCTTCCAGTTGCACCTTTGGTACTCCACAAGGTGCTGTAAGTAAGTGGGAATTGATCACTGTGAAACCAAGCAGCACATGTGAAATCCAAAATGGTTAAGAAGTTCTACCTACTGTACACTTTGTTTATCTTACCACTGCTGTTTCATAGAAAGGGCGATCGGCAGTAGTTTGCACACACTCAGATAACATTAAGCAAGAGATGCTAATAAAAATGATGTATATGATATTTATATATCATATACATCATTTGTATTGCCCATATGTATGTGTATATGATGCGCACTTAGCATAGCACAATTCACCTCAGCTCTACAACAGTATATAGGGTTTAAAGGTGATTATTTCCTGCAATGACAGCTAAACAACAGATTTGAGCACCCCACCCCACCCACCAACAACAGCAGAGTGTCACGCTCCCTCCACAGCTCAGCGGTAGTGATGACATGTTATTTGAGTGGGTGGGCCAGACACACACACACACACACACACACGAGAATATCTCTGTACTTTGAGTGACCTATGTCCTCCCTTCAGTGCTAATCGACGGTGGGGTCGCGGCCCTGCCTATATCGCCCTAATTACGCAGAGACATGCAAATGCCATTATAGCAGCCCGATAACCCAGGCCTCGTTGGACAGAGCACACCGGGACGGCAGGCTGCACACGAGACTGAGGTCACAGGTGGAAGAGAAAGTTCCCGACAAGCCGGGGTACATTTCCACGAAAGTGAACAAACAACAGTGTGTTCAAACGGATGCATGAAGTATGAAAAAAGAGGTGTGATTGAGTGAGTGTATTTTTTTACTTTCTTTTAATGAGCTATTGCATCAGAAAGACCAGTCACCAGCCAGACCCGTTGCCAGGTAGCTCAAAGAACCTTTGTTCTCCTCTCCAGAGGAGAGGGACATGAAAGGGAGAGATGGACAGGCATCAGGAGATGCTAACTGACGGAGACAGAGGGCTAATTACAGGGACAAAGGGAGATGCTTGCCATCACTGCGGACCTCAGGAGGTGGTTGAGCATTAGAGTTAGCCAGGGGCTCTTTACTGCCAATAAATATGGAAGTAAAAGCGAAGGTTGATTAAAAGATTATTCTGCAGGTTTTTTAGGTTGGGTTGCTTGTGCGCTTGGCTCGTCATTTTCTTGGTTTAATACTAGTTCAACCATATTGATTTATATATTACTGGTATGTACTGTATCTCAATCATTTTCTTCGCCAGAGAGTCGATGAAGCTCAAGGAGCAGTGAGGCTCATGGGAAATGCAGGGTTCACTCCAGGAAGCACCACAGTTACCACAAACCTTTCCTCTGGGTGTTTTAAAGCATAAGAGTACAGTTGAAACACATTGTGTCGACAGCAAAGTCAGAGAGATGAAGGAAACGTGCATGTGATAATCGGTAGCATGTTGTTCACATTGAGTCAGTAAACACGGACAGTGTTAACTGTTGAAGCCAATGCAGGTGGCTTGAGTTAATGCAGCTGATTAGACTAATGCTCTATTGCCACAGCACATCTGGTATTCAACCCCCCTCTTTTGAGACCTTTACTGGCCATCATAGTCCGCATACAATCTGTGACAGTTGCCTCCAAAGCAGTAAAGGGACCTGCCCTGCTCTGCCTCCTTGTCGTAAATCACTTTGGATTATAAACTGTAAATGGCTAAAAAATGAATTGTGGCTTTGAATGATTCTAACCAGAGGTAGAGCCATTTTCAACCCATAAAATAGATTTTTTTTAATATATACTGTGTGTGTTTATGTATATGTACATATTTTCTGTATATATAAAAAAGAGAATTTTA